>JAJJMA010302893.1:0-13182 GCA_023529015.1 Papaver nudicaule | reverse complement strand
GATATTTATTTCGTTTTATCCCTTTTCTTTTTATTCCTTCTCCGCCTCTTCTCTCCTTCTCTCTCGCCCTCTCTCTCTTCAGTCTCGATCTCCATCTCTGCTCTCACTGCAACCCTTCCAAAAATCAAAATAAAATGCAACTTCTAAACCCAGGATCTCTCCTCTTCTTCAATAACATCTTTACTATCATGAACCAAATCTTTATGTTTCATTTTCTTATATCGGATTAGGTCAGTGAAGAACGATCTGGTATTTTAAAGTAAATACGAATTTCTTTTAGATCTATATTTTGGTACCTGTTTTTTCTTTGATAATATTGTCTATTTACTGGATTGGATTCCATACAGAGGGAGTGGTGTTTGCAAAGAAAGATTTTAACTTGGAAAAAACATCCAGGTATTGGATTTGATGTACTGAACATTCAAGTGAATAATAAAGAATTTTAAGATTTTTTCTTTTTTATTGTGTGGGTATTTTGAATCCCCCCTAAATTTCTATGGTTTTTTTCAGATCTCTTCATGGATCTGATTTCCCCCAATTTTTTTGACTAGGGTTCTAATATTCTGCAATTTTGATCTGCTTAAACTGATAAAGTACAGGTACGATTGAGGATGAACTATATGAGGAGTTTTGGCAAGTGATGAATCAATTTTTTAGTTGGGTTTATTTTTGTATGAGGGAATATGATGCTGCTTAGTTGGGTTCATAGTATAATCGTCAGGTACTATTAATTTCCTATATCAATATCTGATGGCTAATATACTGTTAGCAAGTGGGTAGAATTCTTGGTTAATATTCAGAAAATTCTTTTTCTGGATAGTGTGGTCATATTGGCAGTTTATACTTTCTTGTTTCAATAGTAATTCAGTTATTTGGTTGATACAGGACCGCTCATTAGGAACTGAGAGAAGGAACGTTAAGGACCAGGCAATGTCATCTACCAGCAATAGCAAACAGCTGTTTCAAAAGCTATATGGTGATACAATAAGCGTGAGTGATTCAAAAAGCACAGAGGCATCTACTAGTTTTTCTGCAGATGATCTCTCTGCAATTGATTCCTCCGCTGTGGCTTCCACTTCAAGGCCAATGGAGGTAAGGTTTCACCCAATATCTGCAAGTGTTAATTAGTTTCCATGTATTAGTCCGTGTAATGCTGGACATACCGCATGCCTCGACTCTTAATGTATCATGTGTCAATCATAGAATCATTGTGTCCGTGTTCTACAGTATCTACAAGGTAATTTCTCCTAGTATAGGTTACTCATTGTCTGTCACCTTCTAATGGTGCTGTGTGTGTGTGCAAAGAAATAATTGCTGCCTTGTTCATTAATTTGGCAATTGTTGTGCAGGTTGGAGCAGATTTAGCTTTTCGAGTGCTAATTTGCAAGTCCAAGCAAATAACCGTCTCACGCAAAACTCGTGTATGTTTTTTCATGGATGCCGTTCCTGCTTTGTGCAATCTTCTTCAGTCTGAAGACCAAAAGGTAACCATGATTCTCCTGTGCAACTCATTCACCGATATTTGCTAGAAATTGCTTTTAACACTTCTTCTTTTGTCTGGATTTCACAGCTTGTTGCAGATGTACTTGCTTGTTTAGTTAGAATAACGGAGGGTTCTGTTATTAGGTGTTTGGCTGTGTCTCCGAACTTTGAGATCGCAAAGAATAACATGGCAATAGCCTTGACAGACTTAGGAACAAAGGTGCGTTTTATTTTGATCGCCTTCTTCCCACCCTTCTTGTTACTAGCAGTGTTTATATATCGTTTCAACTGTTTCCTTTTTCTTTTTCTCAGGCATAGCATATCTGAGGATATCAGGAGCTGAAGAAGCTTTTAGATGGGCATCTGACGTAAGTGCGAAAATCCGATTTGAAAGTTACTCAAATGGGTTTTCTCCATCTTTTGATAACCAGGCCTTCAGATAGTCTTTGAATGAGCAAACCATGGTACTCTGCTTCAAATTCTCATCTCTTACAACTGCCAGGATAGTCTGTAAACAGTTACCAACCAAGTCTCGATCTAAGTGTATAAATATTACAGTGTTTGAGCAGATCCTAAGACCAGTATTTTCATGCTTAGATGATTGTTGTCTTGATTTGGTAGGAAGTCTATCTTCCGATATCTGCCAACTAACAGGCTTGTGGTTTTTTAGGTCTCTTCAAGGAAACAGACTCACTGGGCAAATTCCATCTGTGGTTGGTTTGATGCAGGCAAGAGAGCGATGTAAGTTTAACTAGAAAGCCAAAGAGTTGTATTGTACTTCATTTCCTTCACCCTATACCTCATCACATTTGTTTTTTGCAGCTCCAATCTCCAAAGCCGCCATCTTAGGTATTGCGTTGGGTGCCCATGTTCTACTTCTCCTGATCTTACTAGCTGCATTTCGACCACACAATCCAGCACCTTTTGCAGAAGGATCTCCTAAAAAACCAGGTACAGTTTCTTCAAACAAACAACATAAGTCCTTGATCAAGTATTCAAGGGGCTGATAAAGAGTAATCCTTTCTTACGCAGTTACATATACCTCACCAAAGCTCGTAATCCTTCACATGAACATGGCACTTCATGTCTACGAAGACATCATGAGAATGACTGAGAATCTAAGTGAGAAGTATATAATCAGAAGCGGAGCATCAAGTACCGTCTACAAATGTGTACTGAAGAATTGCAGACCGGTGGCTATCAAGAGGCTATACTCCCACTACCCACAGTGCCCGAAGGAATTCCAGACATTGAAGATTTGCTGCCGAATGTGTCGCTAAGGCAGGCAATTGAACATTTCCTTGAGTCTCAAGGACTTATGAGTGGTTCAGACAATATTTTTCATACAGATGAGCAAGGATGAAACCGAAGTACTGATATGGTTTTTTTCTTTCCACTTCTTTTTTAGTATCATACAACTTTCAGAGCTTCTTTTTATTTCGTCATGCAATTCTCGCGACTCTATTGTTCTTTTTTATCTTCATTTGCAGATACCAGAACTGGATTTTGAAATTCCAAAAGAAGCTCAACGCGGTACATTGTCAACGGTATATCTTTTACATCCATAGTTATCTTTTTTTGACAAATTTTTGTGGTTAGATAAAATTACGAAGCCTGGAAGCTTGCTGCAGTGCTCTTGTTTTCTGGTGGTGCTTTATAGCTCATTGTATGATTTCAGTTATTTTTGTTATGTTCTTACTGGAACTGGATGATTGGGTTCTTTGTTTTCTGGTTGAGTACTTGGTTAACTGCCTTTCAAGCTCTAAGGCTGATGTTATGTACATACTTGCCATAGTTGGATGATTGGGTTCTTTGTTTGTGTCCAATAGGTGGGATGAAGGTCAAAGTTGATACATTGTCAATTGAACTTAATTTTAAGAAACATTTTTTTTTTAATTAATGTATTTGGTATTTTTTAATAAAATATTCGGTATTTTTTCATAATACAATATTTAGTATTTTTTGTAATACATTTTTTTTTTAATTTTAATTAAAAAATCCGCAACGTTTATAAGCGTTGCCTAAATTACAGAAAACGTTGCTCTAAATAAATTCTGCAACGTTACTTACGTTGCTTTAAATAAAAAAGTGCAACGGAAGATGCAACGTTAATTCCGTTGCTTTAATTAATTAGAGCAACGTTAATAGACGTCACGAAAAATTTGTGACGCCGTATTCGCAACGCTAATAGACGTTGCTTTAATTCTGCGCAACGTCTATAAGCGTTACAAACAGGCCCCTGTGGCGTAGTGAATTATCAGTCCTCTACAAGCAGCATATGTTTCAGGGCGTCAAATCAGTGACAATATTCACCTAGCCCAAGAAATCATTCATACCATGAAGAACAAGAATAAGAAGTGCAAGCATGGGTTATTGGCATTAAAGCTAGACATGTCGAAAGCTTTCGACAGGCTAGAATGGAATTTCTTATTGGATGTAATGGAGAGAATGGGTTTTTCATCTGATTGGTGTAATCTAATAAATCAGTGTATCAGCACAACAAAGATTGCAGTGGTATTCAATGGTTCACCTTGTGAACCTTTCCAACCATCCAGAGGTATACGCCAAGGAGACCCATTATCTCCTTTCCTATTCATTATCGTCATGGAAGCTTTCTCAAGACTTTTAGCCGTGGCAGAACAAAGGAAGGACATTCAAGGGATAAAAATAGCAAGGTATGCGCCACCAGTTTCACACTTATTCTTTGCGGACGACTGCTTGCTTTTTACCAAGGCTGATAAGAAGAATGTGAACAATCTGCTGAACACTATCAAACTATTCAGTGAAGCATCAGGTCAAACTATAAATTTCAGCAAATCAAGTGTCTTTTTTAGCAACAATATGTCTTCCAGAGTAACTTCTGAATTGGCTGATAAGTTGCAGGTGCAAAAGATGAACGCTAATGAGAAGTATTTGGGAATGCCACTCATCCTGGGAAGAGCAAAAACCCACTCTTTCTCCAACTTAGTTAACAATATGCAATCTAAGTTAGCCGCATGGAAGAGGAAATCGCTAAACCCGGCAGCAAGAACTACTCTCGTCAAGCATGTGCTTAACGCAGTTCCAACTCATTCTATGAGCTGCTTCAAGATGTCTGAGGGCACAATTAACAATCTAAACTCGATTCAAACACAGTTTTGGTGGGGAAGAGAGAAGGGTAAAGGTTTATGTTTAACCTCATGGAAAAAGCTATGTTTACCTAAGAACAAAGGAGGCTTGGGTTTTAGAGATATGAAGACCTTAAACGATGCTTTACTCTTAAAAGCTACATGGAGAATCATTTCCAATACAGACAAACTTTGGGGCAAAGCACTGAAGGCCAAGTATTTCCCGAGAGATCATCTGTTGCACTCACAACCTAAGGAGAAGACTTCATGGGCATGGAGGGGTATACAGGACAGTGTGAACTTTGTAAAGGAAAATAGTTGCTGGAAAGTGGGTACAGGTGAACAGATTTTCATTTGGAAGGACAAATGGGTCATAGGGATGAGTAATCCACCAGTTCCTAGTTCAAACAATATTATTGATTATATTTATGTGCATCAGCTTATTGATCAGCAAACCAAGAGATGGAAGGTAAGCCTGGTAAGACAAATGTTTGATGAGAATACAGCTAATCTCATCTGTGCTATGCGTATACCTGCACATGGAAAAGACAGGTTAATATGGAGCTTAACAAAGCATTGCAACTTTACTCTTAAATCATCGTACAATAAGCTACATGAACAGAATTTTCAACATCTTCAGCAAAGCAAATTTGTTCGAGGAACTGAGATGAAGTGGACTGATATTTGGGGAATTCAAACCTGGCCAAGAGTTAAGATATTTCTATGGAAATGCCTCAGAGACATCCTACCAACAGGAAATAGAGTAGCTGCGGTATTAAATTATGTGGACAATGTCTGCCTAATTTGTCATGGTAATGCAGAAACAACTGAACACCTTTTGTTCAGTTGCAATTTCTCAATAGCTGTATGGAGATTGATTCCAGGGGGGAGTGTGGTGCTCAGATCCACAAAGAAATAATGGCAGAGCTAGTTCAAGAATGGAAGGATATGTGCACTGGGGATAATGCCACTGTAGAAGACGAAGAAAGAACAAGATTGTTTCTAATCGTTTGTTGGTTCATATGGAAAGAGCGGTGTGCGGTGGTTTTCCAAGAGAAAACCCCTGATCCAAAATCTTGTGCAGATAGAGCCCTTAACTTCCACCAGTATTTAGAAAAACTGCCGTCAAGTACTACTAGGGTTAAGACAATACATAAGCCACCAAAACAGCAGACCTGGATACCCCTCGACAGTCCTTTTGTGTCTGTTACATGTGATGCATCATATTCATTGGAAACTAAACTTGCAGGTGTGGGACTGATATTGCGTAATTCTGCAGGTATCTTCATCCGAGGCAGAGCAAGGTTCTTTAGAGAATTGGGAAGCTCAGAAGAAGCAGAATGCCTAGCGCTCCATGAAGCTGTTGCATGGTGTTGGGAACTCGAGCTAAAGGATGTGATGTTTGAGACTGATCTTAAAGGCATAGCAGAATTTTTCTCCGGCAGTACCAACAACATAGCATGGGAGCATGAAGATTTACTGCTGGATGCAGCTGTTAGATTAAAAGATTTCCATAGTTGGAAGTGTCAATATCTCAATAGAGATTGTAATAAGCCTGCTCACGAGCTAGCAAATTTTAGTAGGAAGTTTAGAGTGTCGTCAGAATGGCTAAATAAGCCTCCTGACTTTATTTCAAATAGCATTATGTCAGACATGAGTTTGGAGTTAGCTCCACATAGTTAATAATAATGCATCCAGAGTATCAAAAAAAAAGTACTCATTAATGAACAAAACTCATCATTTATTTCATGTTTTCATTACATTTTAGGTTAAAAACGAAAAATTGGGTTTATTTTTTGTGGTTATAGAAGAATTTACGCCTTGGTTTTCAAAGCGAAATGAGGCGTAAATTAATAGTTACGCCTTGGATTTCATCATCGTACGGGCCGTAAATTGATTTACGCCTTGGAACAAAAACTTAGGTTTTGTCCTAAAAATTTTACGCCTTGGAAATCAAGACGTAAATAAAATGACATTTGCGCACAAAAATTTGAGGCTTAAGTAGTGAAAATGAGGCGTAAATTTTACATTTTACGCCCCAATTGTTAATGATATGCCTGGGTTGCTTAATTTACGCCTCAAAAATCGAGGCGTAACTAAATTTGGCATTTGCACACAAAAGTTTTGGGCGTAACTAACCATTTTAAGGCGTAATTTTTTTTTTGAAAATTTTAAAAAGATACTTACGCCTAGGAAGTTGAGGCGTATTTTTTCAAGAACTAGTTACGCCTAGATAGCTGGGACGTAACAAAATGTTACGCCTTAATCTACTATGAATAGCCAGGCGTAAATGAGAAATAGCTAAAGGGGTTTCAGTCGGTACTTTCGTCAAACAGTTGCCATGCATTTTCTGGTGGTAGAAAGAGAGAGTTTTCACACCACCCAAATGAGCACAAGCAGAAATTGCACCTGCCAGTGTAACCTCATCGATCTTCACAACAGTTTGAACATATCTCAAGCAATTTTAATGCCTCTTTCGGTTTTCCATTTAGACATCCAGTCAACATATATAGCAGTACACACACCACCGTATCCTTGTTCCTCAACACATGAAACAAACCAGCTGCTGATTTCATATCTCCATTCTTTGCATAACCAACAATCATAGCGGTCCATGAAATCAAATCTCTTACAGGCGTATCATCAAACAATCTCCTCCCACATTCAATCAACCCGCAATTGACATAGATATCAATCAATGTATTAGAAATATGCAAATCAGATTCAAACCCACCATTAAAAACTACATGAGCATGAAGCTGACCACCAAATGCTTTTGGTGGCAAATCTGATTATTGATAATGGATTGGATTCGGTTCGATTCAGGTATGTATTGATAATGGCAAATCTGATTATTTTCCTCCTTTTCATTAGATCTCCTTTTACTTTCATTTCGCATTTCTGGATCTTCTTGTCAATTAAACTAGGGATTAGAATTTGTAATTGTATAGATAGGGCTATTGAGGAGAAGACGAATCTAGAAACAGAAGAAGATGATATGTAAAGGTTGGCTTTTAAACCAATTCGAATTTGCAGGGCGGTGGTGGTGGTGGCGGTGGCGGCAGCGGCTAATATTAGTGGTAGTACTGATAAAACTGAACTAAAATGAAGAAGATATATGTAAAGCTTGGGTTTTGGTATGAAATATAAGTATTTTTTTTTTAATGATAGAATAATTTAGTTACCCCTTATAACACAACCTGGATAAGTTTAGTTTTTTGAAGTGCCAACAAAATTCTTGCAGTGCCAAAAACAACACATCTTGTATTTGTGTATTTCACATTTCGTGGCCTAGTTGAAAATGAGCCTGGTACCTTGTATTACAGTCTTGTGTTTGTGTATTTCACATTTTCTACTTCAGAGTTTTCTATAGGGGTGGGACTTGGGTTGGTTAGGCGGGTTGGAGGGTTTGGCCGAGCCATGCCCGTACTAAAGATTCTTTGCCCAGATAGCCCATGGAACCCATGGAGGTGTGCCCACAACCCGCCCAACTTGTATCTTGGGTTCCCTGGGTTCCTCGAGTTGGCCCATGATGCGTGTTAGAAATCAATATTTTATGACAAATCTAGGTAACAATTAGATTTACTTACTTCATTTATACTAAAATTTCAAAGAATTTGAGATTCTTATTAATGCAATAATATAATTTAAATTTTCTTTCTTATATTAAAAATTAATATAAGAAATTATACTAAAAATAATAATAATACCACTAATAAAAATAATTATATAAATTATTTTATAGTTCCATGGGTTCTTCGGGTTGCTTGGGTTAGAGATATGTGAACCCGTGCTTGCCCAAGTTAGTTCGGGTTGGTAAAATATATGCCCACAGTTGCCCAAAATTTTGAAATACCTAACCCAACCCGCCCAATATTCGAGTTAGGCACGGGTTGAGTGGGTTGACCCAACCCAAGTCCCACCCCTAGTTTTCTATGCCTTCCAAACCAGAGATATATAACTTGGTGAGCATGGAACTATTGAATCTATACGAAGGATTCTCTTGGTAGGGTTGGGCCCGGATTGCTGCAGTTTTATTAGCCACATCCGCATCGAATACATGGCGGATTACATGTTATGTGCTGTTTTTGGCACTGCAAGAATTTTGTTGGCACTTCAAAAAACTAAAACCATCAAAATGATGTTATAAGGGATGTCTAAATAGGTAAGAAAAGTCTAAGTTACCCTTAGAGATTTAGGATTAGATTAAAATACCCCTAAATCTTAACTAATAACCCTAGTTTTATAACCCTAATCCTAAAACAAAAACTAATTTTCATTATCCTCAAATCGAGAATCCACATCAGCGGAAATTGAAATTGAGAGAGAAAACGCAGCCGAGATTCAGGCGTCCACTGATTTAGCATCTAATCAGTCACAAGACCCCAATATGCGTATTAGGTACTAGTTCTGAACACAACCCATGTTTTCAATCATGTTTTCCTTGCTTGTATATGTTAGATTCATCGATTTGGGTTTGTTTTTTTCGCCTCAGTCGATTTTTACGGTTTGGTTTTCATAGAAAACCGCGGCGTAAAACCATTTTACGCCTAGATATTCATCAGCGTCCTAGGCGTAAAAAAAATTACGCCTTAGTATCATACCGTAACAAAAGCCCTAGTTTTGCCCTTTACGGCTTGGAAACCAAGGCGTAGAAAAAAAAGGCATGTGCTCACAAAAAATTGCACCGTAAATACACCAACCAAACCGTAAAAAATGATATAAGGCGTAAAACTCAAAATTGAAGCGTAAAGTCCAGTTTTACGCCTCATAAACTGGGACGTATATTGTGCATTTAATATTTCCATGCAACTTACGTCTCAATGGCAGGTTGTCGTCCTAGGCGTAAATTGAGTGTACGGCCCAGTTTCCCCAAATTCCACTTTTTACGCCTCAATTGGGAAGAATCTTGAGGCGAAAATTTGTTTTACGCCTGAATTGGTAAGAATCTTGAGGCGTAAATTTGTTTTACGCCTCAATTCCAAGGTCAAAACCAGACCGTAAACAAAGCCGCCCAACTCACAAAAATCACAAAAATCTACGTACTAAAGATGATTACATGCAACAATATTACAAGCAAAGGTATACCTGGGTGTTAGAAGCTAGTTACTCGAAATCGGTGTTTGAATCACTAAAATTGAGTGATTCAAAACTTTGAGATTTTTGAAGAAAAAAGTTTGTTTTTTTTTTCCTCTCCTTCTCTCTCTCCCAATCAACTCTAAAACAAAATGAATTTCTCTCCAAAATTTTTATTACCTTAACTATATAAATTATGATTTCATGATTACCACTAATCTAATGATAATCAAACACTAACAAAACTTAATTTAAAGGGTAAAACTGTCCATTTTATAAGGGTTTTTTGGTTTTGGGTTTTGATAACCCTATTTTGTTTCGGTTTGAAGTGCCAACAAAATTCTTGCAGTGCCAAAAACAGCACATTACATGTTTGACATCCGCATCAAATCCAGCATCGCATGGGCCATGAGTCGGATTGGATGCGGATAAGTCTGAGTGGGCCGGGCAACTTTTAAAACGGGTTTGACCTGAAAAGAGACGACAAAATCTCTCAAATGCGCTGTTTTTGGGGCTGCACGTTTTTTGTTGGGGCTTCAAAACACTAAAACCATCCAAATGATGTTATAAGGGATGTCTAAATAGATGAGAAAAGTCTAAGTTACCCTTACAGATTTAGGATTAGATAAAAATACCCTAAATCTTAAATATAACCCTAGTTTTATAACCTTAATCTTAAAAATAAAAACTGATTTTCATTATCCTCTTCTCATCTCTCCCTCTTCTTCTACGGTTCATTTTCTCCTCTCCTTCTTCTTTTTCCCCTTTCCTTCGTTCCTCGTCTCGATTCATCGCCGATACGAAAAATTTATCGTATCGATTAAAAATTAAAGATGGCGAAAACGAAATCAACCCTTAGAGATACTATAATTGATCCAGGTATAGCAAGAGCAGCCTCAAATCGAGAATCAACAGCGGTAGAAACTTCATCCGAGAAAGAACCCTCCGCTGAAGTCAATCCGTCCACTGATTTGCCCTCCAATCAGTCTACAGACCCCAATATGCGTCTGAGGTACGAATTCTGAACAAACCCCATGTTTTCAATGATCTTTTCATTGTTTTTTAGGTTATAGTCATCGATTTAAGGTAGTTTTTTTGAGGTCAGTTTTTTTTTACGGTTTAGTTTTCATATGAAACTTAGGCGTAAAACAGTTTTACGCCTTGAGAATCCTTATCGTCCTAGGCGTAAAATTGCCCTAGTTTTGACCTAGAGTTTTTACGCCTTCGAAACCAAGGCGTAAAAAAAGTTGGCTGTGCTCACAAATATTTGCACCGAAAAATCACAAAGCAAACCGTAAAATATGATATAAGGCGTAAAACTCAAAATTGAAGCGTAAAATCTTTTGGATTTCAATTTTTTCCCAAGGAAGTTTTACGCCTTAATATAGCAGTGCGTAAATTTTGAGTTCCTATTTTTTTTTAAGTTAAATTTACGCCTTGGTTTCAATCCCATAACCACGGCGTAAATTTCTCCTGTAACTTTTTTTTTTTGTAAACCATATTTTACGCCTTGGTTTTCTGGGGCGTAAATTTTTCATCCAAGGCGTAAAAGGTAAAATTAAGGCGTAAAATTCCTGCTGTCTCTCATAGGTTTTGCTCATTGGTTGGTTGTTTATTTGTGTTGTTTGTGCATGTGTTTAGGGAACAAGATAAACAGAAGAAGAAGAGAGGAAATGATCTTTCCCCTGTTGTCAGTCCCTCACTTCGGAATAAAAGTGACAAGTATCTAACTTTTACCAGGAGAGGTACAAAAAGGACTCAGGAACAATCAACATTACCTCAAACTGATGGACCAAATGAGATTGTTGAAGAAGAATCAATTCCAATCCAAGAGAATGAGATTCAACAAGAACCCAACCAATCTGAAGAGGAGAACGGCGAATCAGAAGAAGAAGAATCAGAAGAAGAAGATGACGAAGAAGAAACAGTTGTTGATGAGGTTACACCCCTTTCTCAATAAGAACCCACTCAACCTCTTGGTCTACCTCCTCCAGAACCAAGAATTGAGAGGAAAGCTAGAAAGCCTCGGACAAAAAAACCAGAACCCAAAGGCAAGCACATTCCTCCACCTGAAGATGAAACGTTCTGGTTGCCCGCACCTCCTAAGGGAATGAAGCATTGGGGAGAAGCACGTGATGGGAACAAAGTGCTATTTGGTTACCCATGGTCCTATGCTGCAAAAGTGGCTTCTGCGCGGGTAATTATCTTATAATCTCAAAATTACTTTATGTTGTTTGTACATTATTTTATCCTTCCGACAAAGTACATTAATTTCTTTTGTTTTTTTGTAGGACCACAAAAGGCTTGTGAAAAAGGAGGGGTACCGAAATACTACAAAATTTTCGTTTTGGCTCGTGAGTCTTATGGTTTAAGTCTGGAAGATCTCAAAAATCAATATCCAAACTTATAACTGGAGTTGTTAAACCTCGACAAAGAGTACTTTGGAGTCAACTCTACAGTTAGGCAATAACGTACTACTTGGTGCTTTAATTATACTATCAGAAATATAATGCGGAAAGTAAAAGCACACAAGACACCAGAAGTTTTTTTAACGAGGAAACTGCCTTGCAGAAAAACCTCGGGACCTCGTCCAGATTGAACACCGCCCAGTACAAACTGACTACAAACTCTAGCCTACTATAAGACTTCGGTCTGGGATGTAGCAGAGACCAACTCAAGCCCTCCAAGCGAATTGGCTACTGTCGCCTTCCTTACATCTCTGGATCCCCCACAGATCGTCACGCACTTGATTCCCCTAGCTGACGTCCTTTACAGGCCTAGGAGTTGCTTTGACCGATGCCAAAGGCTTGTGTCAGCAATACTGGCTTTTCAACCTAATTGTTGACGTATGGTGTAACTGTCCTCTATCAGTTTACCACACACAAGATGACTTCCTTCGGATTGTTAAATCCAGGTCATACGGAAATCTACTTCACAAATTGGGGCTGACACGCAAATCGAGTAAGCAATGCCCAACTTGTCTCTACCTCAGTTATACACGAAGAATCACTTAAGAAACTTGTATAACTGGAGCTAACTAGGTCTTACAACACCGAGTGCAGCCGTGCGTTGCTACCTTTCCAACCTTGTTGAGTAACGTATCAGTTCTTGAATAGCCGTATAGCAGAAGAGACGAACTATGGAATAGACAAGAACGTGATCAGGTTACCAAGGTTACAGGTTAATCCGATTTCAACCAAAGATGGTTTCAATCTCCTACCTGTGTTTCCCAACTCTCAAGAGAAGTCTTTTATAGTCGTAGGGAGTTCCCAGAGGAGCTGCAACCTATAGAGGATGACTATACCACAACAAGCGTTCACCGAAGTGAAAAGAGTTTACGTTACCTTCCCTAAGGACCTTCACGTATGCTTGATGCTTGCGGTATTTGTCCATAGACACCTCTATTTATAACACTCAATAAGATAGGTTGCTTTGGAATAAAGCAATCAATTACTTGTCCCACAAGTTAGGGAAACCCTAAACTTGATAACCAAGTAATAGAGATTAATCTCAATTG
>JAJJMA010302891.1:0-22673 GCA_023529015.1 Papaver nudicaule | reverse complement strand
GTTCCTTAAGAAGTACTATCCTTGAGGGAAACAATGTAAAATCCGAAGTCTTGGGCGGGCATAATACCCAAGAAATCTTATTAACTGATGTAACACAACATCGAATAAGATCCGGGGATGTAGGTTTGCTATTATGCGCCGAACCCCGTTAACAAATTTCTGTGTCACTTGCATCTTTCATTCACTGGGTAGTCTAACTACAGTGATGACTAAAACTCAAAAGCTCCAAGAGCACAATAGCTGAGGCAAAGTACTCAGCAATAGGTTATAAAAGCCACTTACAGAGGCACAAATGCCCAAGGCAATAAAAAGTCATACCAAAACCCTGATCAGGTACTAAGGCCATGCGCCATCTTTGAAGGCATAATGCCCAAACCAATAAAATCAACTAAGAGCCAAGATCTCTTATGAAGAAAGCTTGCTTGCATTGAGTGAACGCACCTACTCATAATAGTTAGTCCGACCCAGGCTTAGTTGTAAGGCCAGTCGTGTTACTTGTTGATCTGTAAGTGTTTGGGCGAATAAGAACCCTTTTGATGTAGCATCACATTCGCCGGAGCCGTCGGTGTGTTAATCCGTCTACGCCATAGCATCACCCCTAGCGGATGCCATAGTGTATTAAAGTCTATGGGGCAACCCAAACAGCTTATATTAGATCGCCGACGGGCACAAGTAATGGTTACGGCTGGGATCTAACCCTGTCGCTCCGAGAAATTGTTAAGTCAATTGTTGAAATTGTTGGCTGTACGGGACCAGGACTTCACTCAATGACAAGCTAAGTCTTTAAAGACAAATTAAGGCAAGAATAATAGAAGATTGTTTAAAAGGCAGCATTTAAAGGAAAGACTAGCCATTGCAAAAAGCTAAAGGTAATATCCTTACAAGGCGATAATAAAGACGGAAAAGAAGCAAAAATACTCGCCTTAACAAAATGCAAAAAATAAAAACTGTTCATTACAAAACAAAGAAATTGCAGAGGCACAAAGAGAAAGTATAGAGCAAAGTCGCCGATTCTCTTTCGGGATTATGGAGCAGTTTGGTTCTCGCCACCTTGCCCCTGTACTTTTTCTTCCTCCTCCGCTTCTTCATCTTCCTCTTCTTCTTCTTCTTCTTCCTCATGGACCACATCTTCTTCTTCTTCCTCCTCGCCGCTAGATCCGGACCCCTCGCCATCTTGTTCACAATCCACAACCTCTTTCACGGCGGAAGACTGAGGAGCAATGACATACTTGGCTGGTATCTCCAGTTTGAGCTTGGGATATTCTTCATTCACGTACTCCTGGACGGCGAGGAAATCTAAGAGAAGAAGTTGTTCTTTATGTTTGACATCCTTAGCTTGGAGATCCTTCTGAGCTTGGCTTAAATCAGCTTGAAGTCCACTCTGGATCTCGCCCAAATACTTCACCTTACTTTCAAGGCCCTCAATGGTGGTTTGGCATTTCTTGTGGTCTTGAAGCTGAAGGTTCAGTTCAGCGATTTGGTTGGGACACTGGCGGTGAGCCTCTACAGCCTGTTGCAGCCTTTCTTCACAACCATGGTGATGGGTGAGTTTCCCAGCCAAATCCGAGATAGTTTCGGTACAAAGCTTGTGGTCCTCAACAATTTTATGCTGCTTCTTCAATTCTTCTCCCAACTGTTTGACTCGCCCTGTGGAAAAATAAAAAATGAGAGTCAGAAACTGAGGCAGTATGAAGAATCAGGCGGAAAAATATCCTAGAAATCTACCTTCCAACTCGCTCACGTGCCTACAAGCACCAGTTTGGGCTTCTACAAGGAGTTGTAGATGGGATTCAAATTTAGCGTTAACAGGAGAACCGGACACAGTGGCCACCTGCCGTAGTTGGGCTTTTAGCTGATTGTCAAGTTCTCTGGCGCGATCGCCATGAATCTTACAGAAATCTTTCCACCTTTGCGCTTCCTGCTCGGCGAAATCTCTCTCAGAAATAACAGTATTAAGGCGAGAGGCAAGCTTATCAGCTCTCGCCTTCTCATCTAAACGCAAGGAGCTCGCTCTCATATGGTCCACAATGGCGGCTTCTTTTCGTTTGTTATTAAGTTCAGCTAGTCGGCGAGCATTATCTCGTTCGCTTTCCATCCACTTTAGATCGGCTTGAGAAACTTTGAGAAGATTATCAAGGCTAACATTTAATTCGTTAACATAATTTAACTCTCGGCGGTACCACTCAATAATCTTAGCCTGGCCGTACAGCATATCGCACTTCTTAGCATTAGCCTTCGCCAAGTTACCTATCTCGGTTTCAGCTCGCTTCAGTCGTGTGTCAGAATGCTGACGGCAACCTTGGAAGGGGCAAGATCTAAGGGATTCGGCGAAAGACTAAAATGCAAAGAAATTTCGGTCTACAAGTTAGAAGAGAAAAATACCTTGAAGTTCCTCACGCTCAGTGGACTCTTTGATGCTAGCATTGAACAACTTTGTTGCTTCCGCTTCTTTTGCCTTCAGTTGGCGCTCGAGATCCTCGTTTTCACGAGACAAGAAATTCACCATATCGCCTTGTACGTCAAAAGTATCAATCAGACTCAAACAATGTTGAAATCCCTGAGGCAGAAGCGAAAGAAGAGTTCAGCAAATCTAGACATAATAGCTAATAATAAGAACACATTGGAATGAATAGTTACCGCGGCGGCCATGAAAAAATGTTCTTGGGGAGTCAACCCTTGGGCCACAGAGGCTAAATTTGAAGAATGAGCCAAGCCTGCCGTAGCATACTTCAACATAGCCTCATAATAACGAGAAACGGGACTGTTTCTCTCTTCTTCCAAGGAAAGCAGACGGGAGAAAGAGTCGGCGAGCCTATTTACTACCATGCCAGTATCACTCCTTCTTGGGAGCCCAGGATCTCTACCACTAAAAGGCATCCTATGAAGATTTGTAAGAGCGAAGGGAGAGCCAGAACTGCCAGAAGGGCCAGTAAAAGTATTCCCAGCGGTTGAAAATGGCTGAGGAATGAAACCCTCATTACCAGAGTTAGCAGGAGGAACAATAGGTTCTTGCTCAGGGGGAGTCTTAAGAGATTCTTTCACAGGCTCGGCGTCAGCCATCACAACATCGCCATCCTTTTCCTCAGAGATGGTTGTTAAATTTGGGGTAACAGGAGTTTTATCCTTCAAGTTGGTAGAAGGCTTTTTAGAAGAAGAGGTGGTGGAAGCAGAAGCTGAACGCCGAGTGCGATGAGAACTTGGCTGAGGCAGCACGGTACCAGCTGGCGGAGGCATAATGTCTCCCGTGTTAGCGGAGGCTTCGCCTTGAGAACCTTCGGCGGCAGCAACATCTGACTTGATCTTTTTCAAAGTCTGGCGGAGTTCTTCCTGAGGAGTCAGAGCGGGAGTACTCTGCAAATAAGCGGCACACCTATCAGATCTTGAAACAAGCAGAGGCAAATATAGATATATATATTTTAAAAATATATGTGATATATTTTTAAAATTAGAAACTTAGTATGCTTGTTCCTAGATCTTCAGCTCTGCCTTTCTTGAAACTCGGCGAAAGGAATATAGATATATATTTACTGAAAATAAAATATTTATTACCTGAGAGGAGGATTGCCTTTTGGAAGACCTTTTGGACAACATCAGCCAGTTACCCTGGGAATCCACCTGTATTTTACCATCGGCGCCCAGATATTGTTTTTCTTCCGCCCAGTCCAAATGGGTAAAGTCATGATCCTTGAAGCGTTTGTGTTCCTCGGGGAAGTCTAGTCGCTTGATCGTCTTATCTGCATCACACCATCCTAGCAACCAAGGGCCCTCCAGCAAGCAAGGTAGGTTGGTCCAGCCAGCTTCAGAACTCTTCCTCGCCGTGGTAGTACCGGTAACCTCCTTGGCGTCTACAGCACCAAGCATGACTTCCTCTGGTTTCTTTGAGAACTTCTTCTTGGTGACAAAGCGGTAAGCCCAGGGCTCACCTTTTACTGAGGAAGGAAGAACATCGTATTGCTTCAAAAAATTGTCAACAGTATATGCCTCTGGAGGAAACTTACCTTCCTCAAACAAATCCGGGTAGTTGGTCTTGTTGCTACGGCGGAGTTTCCACTCTACTAAGATGCGAATTGCATTCGCCGTGAGCTGGAAGGGACTTTTCTTGATTGTTAGAAATAAATCGCACATGAACGTATCGGCGGGATCGTATAAAGGAAATAGGTCCGCCTTTCCAGCCTTGAGTGTGCCATAAGCAGTTATTGCACCCTCACAATGTTGGTCCGGCGTTCGGAGATCTTCCAGAGTAGTAGGGGTAGAAGCCTTTGTTACCTTCTTTAAAGGCGTCAAAGTCAAAGGAGCGATGAACACTTTGTCATAAGCACAATACTCTGACCACTTCTTCCAGGATGGGCGAGAAGGAACTTTGGTAGCAACGGGAGAAGAGGGAGATTCAACCTCAGTGACCGGCGAGTTGGAAATCTGAGCGACAGGAGTTGTAGAACTAGAAGAAGCTTGAGTAGTAGAAGCCATGAGTGTAGAAAAGATATCGGAGTAAGGATTCCGGTGAAATAACGGAGTATCGGAAAATCGAAGTAACCGGAGAAGATGAACAAATCCGGCTACACAGTGGATAAAAAGGATCAAAGTATGAGTTTGACAGTGGGAAAGATAGAGAGTGAAGAGAGTAAAAAGGGGGTGAAATAGAAATGGTGAGTTTAAGGTGACAGGAGATGGAAATAGGGAAAAGAATGGCAGCAGCAGGGGAAGGTTTAGGGTTTAAAGAAGCTCTGAAGATGTTTGTTCTCGAGTGAAGAAGAAGAAGGTAAAGGCTTGGGGTAAAATTTTTTTAGTATTTATAGGAAGGAAAAACTCAACTGGCGCCCGGCGGTTACAAATCGTGGAGAAGTAATAGAGATCGTGGGTTCAGACGGTTACAAGTCATAAAGTAAAGATGGCTGCATGAAGGACACGTGGCGTAACGGAAGCTGAGAAAAGGGCATGTGGCGTAATGGAGACTTAGTGGAGAACGTGGTGCGGCATTTTCGGCGAGAGAGAGAAGAAGAATTTCACCTCCGGCGATCAAAGATCTTGGAGATGAAAGAGGCAAAATGTAAGGGTAGAAAATGCCTTTGCATAGTAATAGCATCCTAAGGGCTAAGGTGTATCCAAAGGTCACTCAAGAGAAGTATAGAATCAACAATGGAAGCTGTGGGCGAAGTATCCAATTCTCGGGCATAGCGGTAAGATGTGAAATAGGAGTCGGCGGAATAGGCAGTATTAGCGGAGTAAGAATGGTGTAGCGTGGGAAGGTGATAAGTAGTTGAGAAGTAGTTGAGCATTTATTGCCCGTCAGAACGGATAGATTGTCAGGTTGACTTGTTGACTCAGTGGAAACCTCGTCAGCAATCCTTATCCTTAAAAAGACTTACCCGCCGGGAAGAGAGTAGATGAAATATTACCTCGGCGACATACCTTGTCGGCGAGTAATGACAAATTAGCGTCAGAATGTAATTCGTTTGTATTAGCTGTATAGCACTACTGTAAATCATGTATAAATAGCGAGAGATGCCTCTGAGAAAGGGGTTGGACACATTTCGGATTGGTCTAGAGAGAGGAAAAGTATTCTACTTGCTCTCTATAGCCCAAGGCTGAAATTAGGGTTCTTATTGTGAGAAAACACTTAGAAGATTGGCAAGGTAATTAAGAGTTGTAATCATACTTATATTAATGGAATCCTTGGATGTAGTCCTTACTTATGGGCGAACCAAGTAAATCATCTTGTCAAGTATCTCTAACCTTACTCTTTTACATATTTCTTATGCTACATGCTAGATGAATGTTTAGATATGATTGTGTGTATGATTGTGTATGTTATTTGGGTGTACTGTGTAAGATCTAACCATTGGGATTTTACACAGTTACATTTTGGCGCTAGAAGAGGTTTTGAACTTGTTTTTCCTTGATTTTGAGTATGATTTGAGATGTTATCATATGTTCTTTGTTTCTATATATGGTATGATATATGAGTTTTAGAGCTCGCCGTTAGGTTTCAGTAAATTTATCATACTATTTCGAGATGTTATGCTAGCTATGTAGAATTTCTTCATGATTTTGCTTCTGTCTCGCTATATATGGTATGCTATGCAGCTTGCTATAAGGATTCTCCTGTAGAGTATTACTAAGATTAGAAGTGTAGAGTATTTTTAGTATGCTATGGCGATGGATCTAGATTCTCAGTAGACATTTTTTACCATTTATGGAAATCATGCTGTGTTAAGTGCTATTAT
Organism: Papaver nudicaule; assembly: GCA_023529015.1. Lineage (NCBI taxonomy): Eukaryota > Viridiplantae > Streptophyta > Magnoliopsida > Ranunculales > Papaveraceae > Papaver > Papaver nudicaule. The sequence goes on along the minus strand of JAJJMA010302891.1, from coordinate 16,449 downwards.
GGTTATAAACAAGGGTTGGCCGGCCTGTTTTGGCAATTTTATCACATATTTCACCTTTTTCACATGCATAATGGAGAAAACTAGTTATGAGGATAGAAAAATGTTATTTTAATATAGATATATATTTCCGGCAAAAAGTATCTTTACCGGCGAGTAGCAGAAACTGTAGACTCATGAAGGAAATTGTATTCTAAAATCATTTCAAAAATCTTCTTAAAACATCTGCCGTACTGCCATTTCGATTTGAAAATTGTAGTATCATAGGATGTTTTTACAATTCTTGTCATGATTAGGTCATCATCTGTACATCACATGATTTAAAGCTGTTTTTTTTGTCTTTCATTCATCAACATTCTGAAAAGCAACCCAACTAACTTATTTGGCTTTTACCCACAGTACTAACAGAGCAATACTGTCAGGAAGTGTGTTTGTCTTCTTTTACAGAATCTCGGCGAATGGGTCCTAGGGGAAGAAGTGATAAAGCCCCGGCGGGTAGGCCTCCTCGACACCCTATCCCTTCTACACCAGCGACATTCCCCAGTGGTCACAACACTAGAAGCAGGGCAATGGAACCAGCTGGTCCAGTGGATCCTAATGTGGCAAGCTCATCTCGCCGATCACCTGTCCAACGAGTGACTCGCCAAGAAGAAGTTTTCATGGAGGATATTACTCGTTTTGAGAATGCAGAAAGATCACCTGAGCCTAATCCAATGCTAAGGAGAATCAGTAGTGAAGTAGAAGCAAATGCTTGCGGCGAGCAGATGGTGGTGGAAGATTTACCATAGGAGAAACATCGAATGCAGGAGGAGCAGCTCAAAATGCAATTGCAGGAAGCAGAGTGGTAGCCAATGTTCAGCAGCAGTTGGTACAAGGTGTCGGCGAAACACAGCATGTGGCAGAAGAAGTTCCAGCGGTGGTGGCAGAACCAATTATAGCGGGAGAAATTCCACAGGCGGCAAGCATAAATGGTGCAGCGATAGTACCGGGAGCTACCGTAACTCGCCCAGTAGTGATAGCAGATAATACTGGATCCACAAATACTACAGAAACATTGCTGAGGAAAATTCTTGAGGCCAACAACAGGCAAGCTAGTCAGATGGAGAGACAAATGCAATTGCAGATGGAGACGGTACTCCAAAGTCATAGGGAATTGATGGCGGCACAGAATAAAGGTCATGCATCCCACTCACATTCGACTCGCCATGCCTCCCATGCACATTCATCTCGTCATGGGTCCCATGCACACTCATCTCGCCATGAGTCGCATTCTCATACAACCCGCCGAGTTGAAAAGAGTGGAACCAGTACATCAGGAATGTCAGATTCAACGGCGAAGTATGATGAAAGAGGCAGAAGGGTGAATGTGCCTGGAAAAGATGACAAAGACCATAGCAGTTCTAAGCGGCAGCATAAAGCAGATAAAGAGATGAAGAAGGATCTTCGCCGACTAAAGCATAAAGTGGAAGCGTTGAGTGGATCTTCAAGGGAATCGAAATATAGGGTTGCATTATCAGAGGCGCAAAAAACACCCTTTCATGAATGTATCACATATGGGTACGTGTCTCCCAAATATTCTACGCCTAAATTTACCTCCAGCTATGATGGAACGGGAGATCCTTCGCAACACTTAAAAGCTTATAAGCGAGATATGGCGGCCTGGGTAGGATCAGATCCCATTATGTGTATGGCATTCCCCGCTACACTCAAAGAGGAGGCCTTAACTTGGTTTGACGGGCTCGAAGAAGGAAAAATCAAATCTTTTGAGAAGTTGGAATGTAAATTTTTGCGTGCCTTTATTCAGAACAACAGAAGTCGGCCGGGCGTGGAAAGATTATTCAACATTAGGAGAAGGCACATGGAGGCTTACAAAAGTTTTATTCAAAGATGGAGGAAGGCAAGCAGTGAAGTGGGGTCAGAAGTGTCAGAAAAGGAGAAGATAAGGTCATTCCTTAGTAGTATGGAGACGACAGACCAGTTATACCAAAAGCTATTTTGGGATATGCCGAAGGACCTACAAACCTTGAGGGCGATGCAGGATGAATGGATAAATTATGAAGAAATCCGAGAAGAGGAGCTTTGCTTGAAGAAGGAGAGAGCAAAGCAAATTCATTCGATTAATAGCTTCTCGCCGGAAGATCAAGAAGAAATTAAGAAAGAATGGCTGAAGGCTGAACAGCGAAAACTGGTGCAGAATCCCTCTTCGGCGATAATAGTACCTGAAGCAGGAAAGCAACAACAGCAAGTTACCGCCGAGCAGCATTGGAACTCGCGGAAGCGTGAAAATTATGATGGGCGTGACAAGCAAGGAGGAAGAGATAATCGGCGAAATGGGAATGGTGAAAGAAGATACAATGGAGATAATAGAAAATTCGGCAGAGGCAACCAACAACCTTTCCAAGATGCTACTCTACCAAAATTGCGTGTCACCTATACGGATGCCTTTGGCCAAATTGAAAGTTCCAACTGTAGGGATGACATCCGCTATCCTTATAACAGAGGAAACCCAAGGGCCCCGCCGACCAATACAAACTCCTTTTGTCAATTCCATCAGTTTCATGGCCATACAACCGAAAACTGCACCGGCGTACAACAAGAAGTTCATCGATTCATCCGCTTGGGGAAATTCCAGGAATTCTTAGAATTACCACCACCACCTCCTATCATGGTTCAGCCAATTCAAGCCATTCCGGCTCAGATTCCAAAGGTGTACGAGGTTAAGGTTGAACGAGATTTATTGGAATTAGACTGCTTTTCCATTGTACATTCAAAGATTACCAGAGATGAGTTTCATGATAATGTTCTATCTCGGGTACACAAGCGAGATAGAATGGGAAATGAGATCTGTAGTGTTGCCGTTAAGCAAGAACCTTTGCAAGAGTGGATGAAGGCGTGTGTTGGGTTTTCCGCCGAAGAGATTCCTCCAGAAGGAAGAATCATAGCAACCCCTTGGTTCTCACCATTCAGATGGAGCAATTCGGGCTGCCAAAGGTGCTTATTGATCCGGGAAGTTCTGTGGATATCCTCTTTAATACTGCCTTTGAGGCGATGAGGGCGAAAGATGATAAAATACCCTCGCCAACAGTCTCCCCCTATAACATTTATGGGTTTAATGGGATCTCTTCTAAGCCAAAAGGAGAGATCGAATTTAAAGTCAAGATTTGCGAGGATTATTTCTTGAAAACTACTCTTTGTATTGTGGATGTTGACTCGCCGTATGCTGCAATTCTGGGAAGACCATGGCTCCACAGTTTGAAGGGGGTCCCTTCTACTTATCATCAACGCTTGAGGTTCCCCACACCATTTGGAGTCGCCGAGTATGTAGGAGATTTAGCAGTGGCCAAAGCGTGCAACTCAATGGATGTGCAAATGCGAGAAAATCGAAAAGTGAAGATTGCAGAGAAAAAGAAGCTCAACAAGGAAGCAGTTAAGGAGCAGGGAATTCTAGACTTCATCGCCAATCCAATCACGTATGTGCATTCAGTAAATTCAGTAGAAGACTCGGCGAAGTCTGGAGATAAGAACTTATAGCAATTAAAGGAACCATCGCCGATGGGAGAACCAGAACTACATTTTACGGCGGTGGAACCTACTAAGGATGTTAATATCGGCGATGATCAGGATCCGAAGATGGTAAAAATTGGCACTCTATTAAATGAAGACGAATCAGCGAAGTTGCAAGCACTACTCAGGGAGTATGTTGACGTCTTTGCTTGGGGCATGAATGAGATGCCAGGTATTGACCCGGCGATAGCATGTCATAAATTAGATATTGATCCAAAAATCAGACCATTCAAGCAAAGGATAAGGAAATTGGCCCCAGCCTACAAGGAAGCAGTAGAGGCAGAGATTGACAAAATGAAGGCGTCTGGTATAATAAGGCCAGTGCAATATCCGCAATGGATAGCTAACATGGTGGTGGTACCAAAGAAGAACAAGGGAGTAAGAATCTGCATCGACTTCAGCGACCTTAACAGAGCTTGTCCCAAGAATAGTTTCCCATTGCCAAGTATTGATCAAACTGTGGACGCTACATCAGGCCACGAGTTGCTGTCGTTTATGGATGGTTATTCAGGATATAACCAAATACCTCTGGCGGAGGAAGATCAGAAGCATACAACTTTCTTTTCCACTAAGGGGTTATTTAGTTACACTCGAATGCCTTTCGGGCTGAAGAATGCTGGCGCTACTTATCAAGAGATGGCACAGAAAATGTTTGAGAAGTGGATAGGGAAGACGATGGAAGTATATGTCGATGACATGCTTGTCAAGAGCAAAAAGAAGAACTCATGTGGAAGACCTCAGAGAAATATTTAATCATATGCGTGTTACTAAGCTAAAGATTAACCCGGCGAAGTGTGTTTTTGGCGTAACTTCAGGAAAGTTTTTGGGATATGTCGTCACCAAGAAGGGAGTAGAAGCTGATCAAGCCAAGATTAAGGCAATTATAGAGATGCCCTCGCCGGTCACTGTAAAAGATGTTATGCGACTCAACGGGACTTTGGCGTCTCTTAACAGATTCATCTCGAGGTTCTCTGACAAGTGTAAACTATTTTTCCAAACACTAAAGAAGGGGAAAAGTTCAACTGGACTGAAGCACATGAAGCTGCATTTCAGGGCATTAAAAATTATCTCGCTACTCTCCCAGCAATTCAGCCACCTGAGCACGGCGAAGAACTCAGGGTATATCTCGCCGCGACACCTTTTGCCATAAGCGCAGTGCTTGTAAGAACCAAGGGTGGGGAAACACCTATATATTATATCAGTAGGACGTTGCAAGGAGCAGAGAAGAATTATACCAAAATAGAGCAGCTGATTCTGGCTTTGGTTTTCGCGTCTCAGCGATTACGACCATATTTTCACGCCCATCCTATTGTGGTCCTCACCAAAACTCCAATAGAATCTATCTTGCACAGCTCTCAGCGAGTGGGACGCATCGCCAAGTGGAATCAACAAATTGAGCAGTTCGGCGTCCAGTATGAAATACGTACAGCCCAGCGGTCCCAAGTCATTGCAGACTTCCTCGCCGACTTCCCAATTGATGAAGAAGAAGAGATAGAAGAAATCCCATCCTCCTTGGATGAGCGAGAGCATGAAGTACCAGATTTATTGAAGTGCAGTCCTGAGGGATGGGAGGTTTATGTAGATGGATCATCAAATAAAGAAGGAAATGGAATTGGAATTGTCCTTATCTCGCCAAAAGGAGCAAGGATAGTACACTCGCTCAGGCTAGAATTCCCGGCGACTAACAATGAGGCAGAATATGAAGCAGTTATTCATGCCATGCGGATACTCATCGAAATGAAAGTTAGCAATGTCAGATTGACAAGCGATTCTCAGCTGGTGATTCGACAATTATCTGGGCGATACCAGACAGCAGACCCATCTATGCAGAAGTACCTGAAACTTGCTAGGGAGTATGCCCAGAGGATCGTAGGTATCAAGTTTCGCCACATCTGCAGAAAGGATAACAGGCACGCCGATGCATTGGCGTTTATCTCCTCAATGATGACAAATCCAGATGTTCCTTCGATAGCTATTGAGAGAGTAACGCAGCCATCGGTAGCAGCACCAAGGAAAAGAGAGGTGTTAACAGCAAACATTGAAGAGTCAGCAGAAACAGATTGGAGATCGCCGATACGGTATTACTTGGACCGCTTAACCTTACCAGGAAATCAAATCTTAGCTCATCAGGTCATCAGCCGCTCGGCGAACTATGAACTCCGAGATGGAATCCTATATCGCCGGTCTTTCTCTGGACCCCTACTGCGATGCGTATCAAGGGAAGAAGGCAATGAACTATTAAAAGAAATCCATGAAGGAGACTGCGGAAATCATGGTGGCCAAAGAGCTTTAGCTTTGAAGGTCAGAATGCAGGGATACTACTGGCCTTGGATGAATAAAGATGCAAAAGAATATGTTCAGCGATGCAAACCATGCCAGCTGTATGGACGAAGAATTAAGGCGCCGACAACATCTTTAAATTCAGTGCTCAGCCCTTGGCCTTTCGCCAAGTGGGGCATTGATATTATTGGACCGCTAACTACATGCTCCGGACAACGGAAGTACATCATTGTGGCGACAGATTATTTCACCAAGTGGTGTGAAGCCAAGGCCATCAGGAAGAAAACAGGACAAGAAGTATTCACATTCATTTGGGAAAACATATTTTGCAGATTCGGTGTGCCGGCGTAGATATGTACAGACAATGGAAAAGAGTTAGTCGGCGATAACATAAGAAAGTTGCTCGCTCACTACAGCGTCAAGTTAGGAAAATCAACTCCCTTGTACCCTCAGAGTAACGGACAGGCAGAAGCCACCAATAAGACTATTGGAATGGGACTGAAGAAAAGACTGGAGAAGCACAAAAAGGCATGGTGTGAGCATTTGCACAATGTCTTATGGTCATATAGAACTACGGTTCGAGAAGCAACTGGAGCATCTCCTTTCTTACTCACTTTCGGCGCTGAGGCAGTACTTCCATCTGAAGTAATCCTGCCCACTACAAAGCATGAGGCATGGGAAAAGAATCTGAATACAGATCTAATCCTAGCCAAGCTAGATGACTTAGAAGAGCAGCGGCTGATCGCCCTTACACACATGGAGAATTATCACCGGTGGCTATCAAGAGAATACAACAAGCGGGTGATTCCAAGAGAATATCTGCCCGGCGAGTTGGTACTTCGAGAAATTCCCCCCTCTCAGCGAGAAGGATGCAGGAAATTGGAGCCTGTATGGGATGGCCCTTATGTGGTCAAAAGATTGGTTGGGCCAGGAGCGTATGTATTGATTGATGAGCATGGCGTACAACTCGAACATCCATGGAACGCCAGGTTCCTTAAGAAGTACTATCCTTGAGGGAAACAATGTAAAATCCGAAGTCTTGGGCGGGCATAATACCCAAGAAATCTTATTAACTGATGTAACACAACATCGAATAAGATCCGGGGATGTAGGTTTGCTATTATGCGCCGAACCCCGTTAACAAATTTCTGTGTCACTTGCATCTTTCATTCACTGGGTAGTCTAACTACAGTGATGACTAAAACTCAAAAGCTCCAAGAGCACAATAGCTGAGGCAAAGTACTCAGCAATAGGTTATAAAAGCCACTTACAGAGGCACAAATGCCCAAGGCAATAAAAAGTCATACCAAAACCCTGATCAGGTACTAAGGCCATGCGCCATCTTTGAAGGCATAATGCCCAAACCAATAAAATCAACTAAGAGCCAAGATCTCTTATGAAGAAAGCTTGCTTGCATTGAGTGAACGCACCTACTCATAATAGTTAGTCCGACCCAGGCTTAGTTGTAAGGCCAGTCGTGTTACTTGTTGATTTGTAAGTGTTTGGGCGAATAAGAACCCTTTTGCTGTAGCATCACATTCGCCGGAGCCGTCGGTGTGTTAATCCGTCTACGCCATAGCATCACCCCTGGCGGATGCCATAGTGTATTAAAGTCTATGGGGCAACCCAAACAGCTTATATTAGATCGCCGACGGGCACAAGTAATGGTTACGGCTGGGATCTAACCCTGTCGCTCCGAGAAATTGTTAAGTCAATTGTTGAAATTGTTGGCTGTACGGGACCAGGACTTCACTCAATGACAAGCTAAGTCTTTAAAGACAAATTAAGGCAAGAATAATAGAAGATTGTTTAAAAGGCAGCATTTAAAGGAAAGACTAGCCATTGCAAAAAGCTAAAGGTAATATCCTTACAAGGCGATAATAAAGACGGAAAAGAAGCAAAAATACTCGCCTTAACAAAATGCAAAAAATAAAAACTATTCATTACAAAACAAAGAAATTGCAGAGGCACAAAGAGAAAGTATAGAGCAAAGTCGCCGATTCTCTTTCGGGATTATGGAGCAGTTTGGTTCTCGCCACCTTGCCCCTGTACTTTTTCTTCCTCCTCCGCTTCTTCATCTTCCTCTTCTTCTTCTTCTTTCTCATGGACCACATCTTCTTCTTCTTCCTCCTCGCCGCTAGATCCGGACCCCTCGCCATCTTGTTCACAATCCACAACCTCTTTCACGGCGGAAGACTGAGGAGCAATGACATACTTGGCTGGTATCTCCAGTTTGAGCTTGGGATATTCTTCATTCACGTACTCCTGGACGGCGAGGAAATCTAAGAGAAGAAGTTGTTCTTTATGTTTGACATCCTTAGCTTGGAGATCCTTCTGAGCTTGGCTTAAATCAGCTTGAAGTCCACTCTGGATCTCGCCCAAATACTTCACCTTACTTTCAAGGCCCTCAATGGTGGTTTGGCATTTCTTGTGGTCTTGAAGCTGAAGGTTCAGTTCAGCGATTTGGTTGGGACACTGGCGGTGAGCCTCTACAGCCTGTTGCATCCTTTCTTCACAACCATGGTGATGGGTGAGTTTCCCAGCCAAATCCGAGATAGTTTCGGTACAAAGCTTGTGGTCCTCAACAATTTTATGCTGTTTCTTCAATTCTTCTCCCAACTGTTTGACTCGCCCTGTGGAAAAATAAAAAATGAGAGTCAGAAACTGAGGCAGTATGAAGAATCAGGCGGAAAAATATCCTAGAAATCTACCTTCCAACTCGCTCACGTGCCTACAAGCACCAGTTTGGGCTTCTACAAGGAGTTGTAGATGGGATTCAAATTTAGCGTTAACAGGAGAACCGGACACAGTGGCCACCTGCCGTAGTTGGGCTTTTAGCTGATTGTCAAGTTCTCAGTAGTTCTTCATCAGTTTCTGTTTATAGTAATTTTTAGTTGGCAAAGATTTGTGGGGTTCTTCCTTTTTGAGGGGATTTTTGATTGATGATCTTAGGAATTTTCTGAATTTTGATTAGGGTCGTTTTTGATTGATGTTATTAGGAGGAATTTGGTGAATTTTGATTCACTGGGTCTGGGGGAGGATCTGAGCAAGAAATGGAGGAGGAGAAACAATTGGATTTCAATGCTCCATTTTTATCAGTCAGGCGATTGTCATCTTCTTCTGGTTCTTCAGACAGAAACATCAAGAGAAATGAGAACAGTAAGAAATCTTCTTCAATTCGTCCTCCTTATTACAAACCGGAACTGAAATCAGGGCCAATTAGACATGCCGGGGCTGTTCCATTCATCTGGGAACAAACACCAGGTACACCCAAAGATCATGAATCCAGTACAAATCCTCTTTTTGAGTCACCGGAACGGCGGATGCCGGTTACTCCTAAGCTCCCACCTGGTAGGGTGGTGGAGATTAAACCACCACCACCGGAGAAAGAATTCAGAGAAGAGCCGCCGCCAAGGAATGAAGTAGTTAAGGTGTCTCAGATTAGCAAACTTGTCTCTTACAGTCGTCGGAATAAACTGTTTAGTGGTTCGGATAATACTACTACTACTACTAATAATGTCAGTAAATTGGAGGCTGTGAAGGATGTTGGGTTGGTGGAAAAGAAGGGGAGTACTGATTCGGAAGGAGACGGAGATGACGATGATGCATTCATAGATGCGCAGGATACGCTGTCGAGGAGTGAATCGTTCTTCTTCAACTGCAGTATAAGTGGTGTGAGCGGATTAGATGGTTGTGAGGATGCTAAACCAGCATCCGGAACGTTTTCGACTGATCCGAAGACGAGGGATTTCATGATGGGTCGATTCTTGCCTGCTGCGAAAGCACTGGCTTCGGATACGCCTCAGTATGCTCCTAGGAGGCAAGGTGTTGCGGCACGTGAACCGCTGCCTAGACAGCTGCCCAGAGTGGTGAATGAGGATACGAGTAATTTGCTCCAGATTACACCTTATGCTGAGCCGAAATTCGTAAGCGAGGACGAAAGCGAAGATGAAAGGAACATCCAGGCTCAGTTAATCATCATTGTTGAAACCCTGAACAAGCACGGTAATGGCGGCACCTCAGTGTTGTCCATTGCTGCATTTCTCCTGCTCTGGTTATCAAAGGACGTCTTTGAAGATCTTCATGAATACAAGAAGTTGAAGCCTACGCTTATTCCGTATGCCATAACATTGGCTCAAGGTACTCCTGTTCCTATTGGCTCTTTATTTCTCGGTACTTTGTATACCCATCTTTCCACTTTGTCAGCAAATATGGCATTGTCGAATGGCGCTGCAAAGATTGAGACATATGTATCAACGAATTTCGTGCAAGCTTGGTTGTATGAGCATTACCCTGGCTATGCTCCAAAATGGTCTTCCAAAGACAAGTATTTGTCAGACCAGGCTCGGATTGTTCGCTGGATGAACAAGCCTATCTCAAAGGACTTTCTTGCATTCATGGACGACGAGGCAGCAGTGGTCTTTCGTCCATGGACCTTAATTCCCGCAGGTGTAGCTCAACTTCGCTCATTTGGTGCCGCTCCAAATAATATTCCAGCGAAGGTTCTTTCTGTAGAAGACTTCCTTACTGATGCAGAGCATGTTTTTATGATAAGTTGTTGCAGCGGCCACATCATTGGCATTAGTGAATCAGGAGCATACATGACTAGAGCATATAATGTTGACAGGGGAGCTCGTCATATGGGTTTTGATCAGGATGTTCCATTGCAGCGAGGTCCTCCTCCAAAGAATATGCAAGGATATCAGACCAGATTGCTTAGTCCAGTGTCCTTTCTCTCGGGAGAAAGAGTGCCATCCGTCACCGAAGCAGGTAGGCGGTTTTGGGATGACCAGGTACAATTATATAGGGATTTCGTGGCTTCCCCAAAAGAAGTACGGGCAGTTCCCTCCAAGGAAGACTTGGAAACGTTCTCCCTGCTTAAATATATCACTCTTAAGCGTAAAATAGGAGACATGAATGATTTGGTAATTACCTCGAACTCTTGAATGCTTGTATAAGCTTTATTTATGACGATATTGACGCCTTATCACCATATCTTGTGCAGCAACGTTCATCACCTAGTTCGAAGCTTGCCAGTTCCGCAACACAAATGTCTTTGTCTTTCGGTAGTCATCTTTCGGGAGAATTATCACTCTTCCAAGGGAAGGACAGCTCCATGATGAACCTCTTGAATGATAAACAAGTCCCCAATCTTAATACACAAGATTGGGTGAAGGTAAGACTTCACTCCATTGCTTGTATTCTTACTTTTAGTGTGAAAGTAAAAATTCCCGTCAGATTTTCCTGTTTCGAGTCACGTCACGAGAATGACCTAGAATCTTCATCCGATGGCGGATTTCGATGATTGACACCAATTTAGAAAAAGGACTTCAGTAGCTTTCACCTCGAAAAAGAAAATCTGAATTTCATGCATTTTTGCTCGTTATTTTATGTGTCACAAAGTGGCGCCACGTCCAGGAATGTCGCAGTCTGTATGCTGTTCAGTAGAAAAATCATTCCGGATAGTAGGTTGCTCCAAAAATTAAGCCCTTTTAGCACGTGGTAGGAAACATCCATACGAACAACTCTCGTGAAGGAAGTTTCTCCATATCTCTTACTGATTTGTACAGATTTTGAATTTTTCCCCGCTCTTCGTAAGAATTCAGACGTCAGAAAATTATTTCTTCAAGATAACGTCGTGACTCCTTTGATATATCTTCTTTTAATGACTTTTCTTCTTTATTTGATGTAGGATGGACCTGCTACAGGAGTCGAGAAGTTTTCATTTGTTCCTTTAGAGCGGAACCCAGTGCTTGAAGAATCGACTCCGAATACACCGCTCAAATCCACTGATATGATTACTGAGCAGAATAAAAGTGGAGGCTCCACAGACCCTAAGTCTTCTGTGACACAGGTTATTTTTGTTACCTCTTTTGGTTTGAAATAAAACATTTGGCATTTTATTCTTATCTTGTTTGCTCTTGCAGCCTTCTGGAGATAAAGAAGCAACAAATGACAGCTACTTCATTGGTGAAAGGTTAAGTGCGGGTCACAACCTTAATAAGGACTTTGACAACGTTGCTGACGAAAATCCTCTCAATACCGAGGTAAATTTGATTATCTGCTTATGTTAAGCTTTTATCGTAGCTTGAAACATATTATTAAACTTCTGCTTGCCTTGAACCTTTCTTTCAGCTCGTTGTCAGAGAAACACAAGTCTCTGAGGATATTGACATCACCGGTGTGGATGCTCCTACCAAGTGGGCTCTTCTCGAGTTTCCTCATGCTGGTTCGGCGTATAATCCTCCCCATGAAACAATTCTCCCTGGTCATATACTAGTGGAAGGATTTAATGTCCCTGAGGAACACGTCCCACTGTATAAAAAGATATGGGATCTTTATGGTCACCTTATTATTGCTGGAAGGCGTGACCACTTGCATACACTTACAGGTGTTGCGGCTGATCTCATGAGTTTGATCTCGAAGATGTATGCCACCCCTCTAACGGACATGACAGATGAGGCGTTAGATGAAGTAGAAGAGCTGATTACTTCATTCAAAAACTTCAAACCCAATTTGTTGTGGCTTCAAGCGAGAATCCAGTTTATCCGAACAAGGCGTGCTGCTGTCGGCAAATTCACCCAGGATTTGGTGAAGCAAGAAGAGAGGAATCATGCTGCCATGACTGAGGAACTTTGTAAGTTAACTGAAAAGGCGGAGAAGAAAGCTGCTGATATAGCTCTAATAAAGAAAGCAGTTGATGAAGGAGCGAAATCTTCATTAGATGGTTGTTTCTGAAAGGTTTCAGGAGCAAAAGAACTTTATTTTGCTTTTATTTGGTTTTATGAACAAAGGGTTTGTAGGAATTGATTATTTTTTGAACTCATAGGTTTTGAATTTGAATTCTTTTTTTGAATTGACTTGTTAAAAGGCAAGAGATTGCTTGCACTTTTATTTTGGAGGAATTGAAATTACAGGAAATAAATAAACTCTGGTGAATCTTCATATCTTCTTGAGCCATTTGCCATTGACCACCATGTTTGAGAGCCTCTCATGTATTGCACTTATCATGTATCGTGCATCGGGCATGACTCGAGATATAACATAAGGTCCCTCCCAGTTTGCTGTGGACCCCGGAATAGAAGTTACTTTTCGGTTAGTGCGTCGCATAACCTTATCTCCTTCTTGAAAAGCAGCCTTAGGAACCCATGACATCTCAGGTGTCTTTAACCTATAAGACCGTTGCTTTGTCCGGATCCACTTATTGGAAGTGGCCTTGATTTCCTCCTGAGGTGCCTCAGAAGGTTTGATAGACTTGATGCAATCAAGTCCCCATGTCGGAGAATCATCCAATCCTTGTGTAGGGACACGTTGGATAGGATTTCCATGAACCAAATAATTCTGAATAAAGTATTTCAAATCACTTTCAATATCACCAAAGTTTCGGACCCCACACGGTACTCCAGCTTTCCCACGCTGCAGTTTTCTTGTTCAAACATGAACTCTTGGCCTTTGATGATTACGGGTGCGATTGTAGGCACAAATCTCTTCCCATGGAGCCAAGGGCGTCCCAGAATCATATCGTGATCCTCATCCTCTTTGATTACATGAAACTTGGTTTTGGTGCGAGCAGAGTCCACCTTTAGATCCAAAGTAACATGACCATATATGTCTTGGAGATTTCCTTTTGAATCCTTTGTCACTGTTGGATAATATATGACATCTCGTCGAGAAATCCCAATTGCTTGGAGTGTTTTGATTGGAATTAGATTAACCATAATACCAGCATCAATTTGAACTTTCTTAAAATTCGTACCTTCGAGACGAGCAGAGATAATTGAAATTGGAACACGTTCCCCTCCTGCCATCATCTCTGGTGTAATTTCGCCAGGCTTTGGCTGAACCTTTTCAGGTATAGGTAGTTCTTTTCCGCTAGCAATCCAGCTGAGGGCAGCGAAAATGTTGCTTCGCTGACTTCTAGAAAAATGCAAGAGCTCGCATAAATTCTCCATCAAATAATTAGCAGTTTGCTTGACAGATTCTCCGGAGATGGTGAAATTTCGAATGTTGGGTTGATGCTGACGTTGGGGTTGGTGCTGAGGGAGCGGATTCTTATGTACACCCTCAGTCCCCAAGTTCAACTCTCCTGACTCGATCTTTTCGTTGAAGATTTGCTTGAGTCGATGGCATTCGTTGGTGGGATTATTGACGAATCTATGAAAATGACAATACTTGGGATCAGTCATTTCTTGTGTTGTAGGCTCTCTCCGTACGGGAGGTAACTTAATAGCGCCATCTTGAATCCATGCTTCCAGGAGCTCTATCACTTCATCCATGGTGCAAGGAAAATCATGGACCTTAGGAAATTCCCTTGGTTGCCGTGGTGCTTTTGGTATAAGAGCATTAGTTGGGACCCGTGTAGGGGCCTGAGATTGGACTGGGGCTGCACGTTTCAATTGTGGGGCCTCAGAAGTAGACGCCTTCCTCTTAACACCTTCAGTGACTGCATGAACTGAGGGAAGAGAACTATATTGTTTGTTGACGAGTCGCTTGCTGGCACGCGTCTCACCACGGCTTTCTTCAGCTTTTAGAGGCCTGGGCCTTTCTAGTAATGCAGGTGCAGTAGTGGCGGATCGTTTGGCGGACTTATGGAGCTTGGTGAAATTATCGATATCCAGATTCTCCAATAAGGCCCGATATACTGGTATCATTCCATTGATGCAAAGTTCCACCAGCTGCAACTCTGTCACGTTTGGCTCATTGCAATCCACCGAGCGAGTCCTGAACCTCGTCACATAATCGTCTGGATGTTCATTGTTTCGCTGATAGAGTCTTCCCAAATCGGAGAGAGTGAGTTGCTCATACACGAAGAAGTATTTCTTGAGGAAAGCATTAACCATCTGGCTCCAGCTGAGAATGTTATTAGGACCTAGATTATTATACCAAGTGTATGCCTTTCCCGTCAGAGATTTTGAGAATTCTTTGAGACATACAACTTGATTTCTTTCGTGTATTCCCAATGATTCTAGGAAGCGAGATATATGTTCTTGGGCATTCCCAATACCATTATACATCGAGAATGAAGGCGTGATATATCCTTCAGGAAGAGATTCACGTTGAACTTCAATTGGATATGGAGGTTGATGACGATGAAACTTGCAAAAGATTCTGCAAATCTTCACGAGTGACGAAGTTGTGTTAAAAACCCGTGCGCGGTCCACGTGTGGTATGGACATGGACGTCTTGGTCATATGGGATGACGTGAACTTGAGAAGGTCCCACCCTATTGACGTTCACAGGGGTTTCCACACGTGTTGGCCCCAGATTTGTTGGAGGCGTCAGCTTCTCTGAAAGAATTCTCAAGCAAGTCAGCAACTCCATCTGGGTTTTCACCATATTATTTTGACTCAAGGCTAGATCTTGTTGGGTCTTCATGAGATCCGCAATGCTAGGTGAGTCTTCAGTGCTCCTTGTTTCTCCTGTGCGGGGCCCGAAGAGGAAAGCTTCTGTGTGGCTTGAGATAGGAGTGTAAGGAGTAGGAGAGATAGTGGTATTGGTAGTCCCCACCACATGAGATAGGGGGACGTGTTATTGGATAGGGTAGGTGTGGTGGATCCCACCAGAGGGGATGACACGCCCAACGGAGAAGGGGATAAGGTTGGCTCCCTCTGGGTTGAGGTAGAGGCGAAATTAGGGTTTCTGGTTGAGATAGAGCTCACGGCTTGGGTGGTGGGGCCAGCAGATGTGATGGCGCCACTAGCTTGGGTGTTTGCGACCCCACTGGCAGATAAACTTGTGGGGACGTTAGGGATATTTGGAGAATTTGTATTCTCTGAACTCTGCCTCCTGGTTTCAACCATATCTTCTTTCAACCGAGATAATGACCTCCCACTGTGGTCGCCAAATGTTTTAGGTGTAAAACAATAAATAGAATCTGAGGGGTAAAGTGTGAAGTGTAATGATGTAATAAAATATTATAATGGAATTCGAGAGGTCAAGATCGAACAAGACTCGCCTAAACCAAGAAATGGCCGTTCGAGTATTGCTTCAGTTACAAGAAGAGGATATAGGGTTGGTTTAGGGAGGGAAGCAGAGAAAGATGAGATCAGAGAATTGCTATGATTTTCTGTGATGTTGAGATTAAATTGCTAGATAAGGATGGATATTCAGTTCTCACCAGATATTGAATGCTGAGTGAGAAGAGTTAATCAATTATCGATAAGATAGACTTGATTATACTTGCACTGAATAAAACTGTTGAACTTTTCTGTTTTTGTTTTTCCAAACTGGTCGAGTGACCTATTTATAGCAATATATTTCCAACTGATCTCGTAAGAAGTGGAAGAAGTGGAAGAGTGGGAGTGTGGAGTAAGTGCGGGCAAGTCTTGCGCCTAATATTAGGGAAGAACAAACCGCCCACTTTCTCATCCCCTCTTTTCAGCTACGTTCACACGACTTAGCTTTCTTTCTCGTTAAGTGATTGAGCCGTTGCAATCACACGTGCCGTAGACCGCCAAACCAAAACCCTAAAGAATATCCCCCCATGTAACTTACTTGATTCTCGTAAGATTTGTTAAAGATTTGTTAAGTCAAAGATGACTAGGTGCAAGTCGTACCAATTACTGGTAAACTCAGGACTTTGCGATAAGATAGAGATTTAAGCGATAA
>JAJJMA010302883.1:0-11243 GCA_023529015.1 Papaver nudicaule | reverse complement strand
CAACAGGCGGGTGGGAGGGGCACTGGGGTTACACTGTTGACTTTATTTTTCCCCCCCTTCATAGATAACAGCCTAACAAAGTTGGTGGATGTTTTATTCGACTCTTTCACGTTGATGTATCTGGCCATGTCCTGGAAATCTTCATTATGGCGAATATGAAATTAGTTTAGTGGTTCTGAGCTTCGGCTCCATGCAGAGCATACGAGTTCAAATGCCCTTTATTATTTTTGAAGGAAAGGACTGCATATATTAACTTCAAAGCATTACATAGGTGTTTACAACCGTTGATATGATGTTTCCAAAAACAAAGTAAACAACATCAAAACCAACTTCCAAAAAGGATATAATGCTCCTAGTTACCATTGGTGTCAAAAGTAAGGTCAAGTAAAAGAAACTAGATCGAATCCATGAAGACGAGAGCCGGATGACCACAGAACCAAACCACTGAAGTGTTGCCGTGCACAATAAGTTGACAGCAACCGGCCATTTACAAAAATGGCCAGACGTAACATATCCTTTAAGGCAAAAAGGAATTACCCCATAATGATGAAACCCAACTTCTTTGTCATCCCGCCAGAACTTCATAAGATTGTTACTAATCCATTGTAGACCTTCGAACTTCACAAGTTGAAATAGGACACAGCTCATGATGCAGAGAAAAACAGCTAACCTAAAACCATGCATAGTAATCCTACTACTGCTACTACTAAGACCCAGAAAAGTCATAGTCCAGACAGAAACCGGGTGGAACAGGTGATGAGGCCACCAAAGGTGGATGTCGAAACTGACACGTGCAAAAGGATCATCCAAGGTTGGAGAATCAAGCTGATACACGGTAACGAGACAAAAGGTGGCAACAGGGAAGTCAGTCTGAAGGTGAAACCAGTGTTGCTGCTGCGCCATAGCTTGTGAGTGAGCTGTCCTCACACAGAAAATTAGAATCTCGAACCCAGGGCAGAGGACTCTAGGTGAGGAAGCTTGAGAGTCATCCATCAACTCTGCGAAGGTGCGAATTGTTTCGGTTTTAGCAGCAGGAGGTTGTATAGTATAGTCCGTTGATGAAGCAGGGAGCTCATCAAAGGGTTGTGATCTTTGTCTGGGAGGCAAACACAGAGAACACAGAGAGTAACCAAGATCTCCACATTTGGCCATCACCCATATGTGCAATTCAAATTGAGTAGTCTTGAAAGCTTCTGGGTAAGACATAAATTGGGCCCCAACTATTCGAGGGAAAGGCCTACCCTTCTTAATGGCTACGACTCTAGTCTTATGTACCGGTGGACATGTCGAGGTACCCTCAAAGTAAATCGGAATAGGAATCCACCTAAAAGACTGAGAAGAGTTGTCGACAATTACCAGAAACAAATCCACAAAGACCAATGAGATAACGAGACTCTGAATTGCACCAGCACGTCCAACAGAATGAAGCAAAATTCCCCGTAGGGGAAAAGAGTTGGTGCCTTTGTCGCCATGCACAGGGAGATAACGGTAACGGCAGCATTGACGGCGACCTTGACGGCGACGTTAACGGTGAAGTTGACGGCGTAGACGAAAGTAACGGTGACGGTCACGGTAACGTTGACGGCGACAGCAATGGTAACGTTGACGGTGACGGTAACGGCTACAGTGCCGGTGACGGTGACGGAGACGGCGACGGTGACGTTGACGGAGACGATGCCGGAGACGAAGAAGAAACCGACTGAAAAATCTGAAGATTGGGTTTGAACCTCCGAATCGAATAGAAACACTGGAAAGGTGTTTGGGAGGATGATGAAAAGCAGCAGGAGGCAAAACCAAACCCAATCAAAGCGCCGTAATCACCCATCGAAGACCTCTGTGAAACCCATGAAAACCAAAACAAAAAACAGTAATACCTAAAAAAACTAACGCAAAACAGACCAAGACATCTAAAGCAAAGAAAGGAAAAAAAGATTTACCCACATCCGCTCCCAAAGGAGCAGATCCAGGTTTTCTGTGAACTGGCGGCAGCTGGGTTGTTTGGGAGCAAAAAATTGCCGACAGAAGAGAGAGAAGAAAGAAAGCTTTTTGGGAGATGTCCCCCTTTATTATTATTAATTACTCCCTCCGTTTCTTTTATATAGGCGGAATTAGGACTTTTCTATGTTTCAAATTATAGGCGGAGTACAACTATCAAGACCACTTTTTACAACTTATACCCTTAATAATAACACATAGGTAATTGTGTTTGGAATAAGACAAAGGGTAAAACAAGAAAAAACATGAAAAATTATGACTTCAAAAATGTTTTCTTAATCTAAGAGAATTGGTCTTTCCGCCTATATAAAAGAAACGGAGGGAGTATCAAACTCTCAATGTGAAATCACTAAAATGCAATGATGTGTAATATTCGCGCATTTGCCATTTTTCCCATTAAAGAATGTGCGTGCAAGGGTGTACAAACTACAAAGTCAGACTCTAACCAACCTCAACCTGGCACTATTAACATCTTATATGCATATAATACTACTCAGACAGAACTAATCAATGAAGAAATCCTAACGGAGACTTTATACATGATTGATTAAGAAGTCAAGATCTGAATATGATCATCGTTATATATGATAACATCCCTTCTCTAGTTTTGTTCCACAGTTTTCAGATTACGAAATTTTTCTCTTACTCTCTTTTTCGCAGTTAGTGAGTAAATTTAACAAAAGCAGTAGCCGCAAAGATTAGATCATGGGAACAAGGGCTTTTTCGGCCAACGACCAAATTTGTATCTCTATAGACCAGCGTAGTTCAAATTACGATCAGTATCATCAGACTACAGGTAATATATAACTTTCAACTGCGATCTCATCTTCGTATTAATTATCTTCTTATATTTTGTTGTACAAAAATTAAAGTAGATGGCCCTCCAAGGATTCTGCACTGATGTAAGAAAACATGTCCAAACTTTTTGAACCTTTATACAGAAAACGGCAGAAACCTCGATTTATATCGACCTTTATTAGATGCTGCAATGTATGGTGAGTGGGAATCAGCGAGAGTTTTCATAGAAAGTCACCCCGAGTCAGTGGATTGTCCAATCACAAATTGCGGAAGGACTGCACTGCATATTGCAGCTGGTGCAGGACATTCGAAATTCGTACTAAAACTGGTCGATCTCATGTCCGAAGAAGCACTTAAATTGAAAGACAGTTACGACGGTAATACAGCTCTTCATCTTGCTGTCATTGCTGGACTTGATGATGCTGTTGAAGCAATGGCGAACAAACATCGTAGCTTAACATATATACGTAACAAAAAGGAATTCAGTCCGCTACTCAATGTTGCTATTCATGTCAGTGAGGAGCACACAGAAATCGTTAAATTCCTCTGTAAAATTATGAAAGATGAAGAACCAGATTTCTTTCGAGGTCATTCGGGAGCTCATCTCATATGCAGCATAACTCGTGCAAATTTATACGGTAATTTCAGTCCTTTGTATTTATCTTAATTAATAAAAAGGAGTCCGAACCAAGCTGTGCCGGCCGCTATCATATACTGAGCTTTTATATATATTGCTTTGGGAACTAGAACATCCCATATGGTTTTTGGTTTACCGCACTTTTCCTCAATTTATTCAACACTTTTTTAGAATTAAATTATTGATGTCTAAGCTTAATTCTGCAGAATTGGCATCTAATCTAATCAGTGAATACCCAAGTTTAGCAACTGCACGTGAGAACGACAGCAGTACTCTGCTAGATGTTCTAGCAGAAAAGGATTTCAAGATTCCAAGTCCTCTGCTAAATTTCAAGATTCCAAGTCGTTTGCTAAATGTTTTTCCCCGTGAAAAGTCAAGCTTTTCTACATTTCTTCCGGAATTGGTAAACAAAATATTTGAAGAAATTTCGAGCATGACCAGGGAAGACAGGTATCATTTTTTCTTTGGATCTAATTTCCTAGAAGCTGCGGCAAAAAATGGTGCAATTGAAATTGTAAAAAAGTGTATTTCAACCTATCCGGATCAGCTTTGGTTTCCTCACAAGGGGAGAAACATATTTCAAATAGCAGTCGAAAACAGACAAGAAAATATCTTTAATTATTTATGCGATCACATGAACGCAGATGAGAAGATTTTAACCACTCGCACAATAGATTCAAACGGCGGTAATATCTTACATGTCGTTGCAAAGATTGCGCCTCCTTCTCGACTAAATATTTATACCAGCCTTGCTGTTCAAATTCAAAGCGAGATCAATTGGTTTAAGGTACGCTGCTTTTCTCTAATTTAACACTGTTTTTAATCTGTTTGCAAAGATTAAGACGTTACCGAATCAGGGACGATTATATTCGTTTCAAATCCGTACCCTTCCATTTTCCTTCCCACGACCTGATCAAATTTAAAAATCTTCAAACCAATGTAAATGATAACGATGATTAAGCATGTAATGTAAGAAATTTTAATAAGAACGATCAAAATCGAAAATTTAAGATTTATTGTAAAAATTGATTGAAAGAACACTACTCATCCAAGTTCCACCATTTGGGACACAACAGAAAAGATGATATATATTAATCAAATCAAATCTTTTATTGAAATTTAAATCCCCAAATTGTTCGATCATAAATGACATATATCTAACATTCTTTCAATTTCTCATAGATATAACGATTAAGATATCTATATTGGCAAAAAATTCAAAGGAAAACAATTCGAAGTTGATCAAATTTGAGATTTTTTTCCTTCATGTAAACTTGATTTTTGGGACCATAAAAATGTGACGGATAAAAAACAGTCTAGTGACTCTATAGAAGCCCAAGCGGTCAGCAAATAACAGCCCAGAAGAACCGATTAAAATTGTTATTAAATGTTGGAATATCCTAGACAAGATTTAATTTCTAATACTGTACTGAAGTTTTTGAATATTACTAGGGTAAGTAAAATGTTTTCTGGGTTCCTTTGTTGTATGTATAGATAGGGCTGTCCAAAAAACCGAAAACCGTGGTGAACCGCACCGAACCGCACCGAAAATTGGGAAAACCGAACCGAGCCAAGGATAATGGTTATGGCGATGGTGCAAAAAATGAAAAACCGAACCTTATGGCGATGGCGATGGCGAGGGCATGGAACCGCACCGAAAGCCACGGTGTGCACCGAAAAATGGTAGCCTTTAGATTTTTATGCCTTCTATGGAATGCTGATGCGCCAAAATGGAAGACAAAACAGGAAAATGACATGTAACTATGTAGAAACAGAGTCTTAGTTAGCTGCCCAAAATATCAAGCTCCACGTATACACAGTAATTCAGGCCAAGGAATAGATCTCTCACCCACCAAACACCTCTTCGAGATTTGAGAGATCTAAATCTCTGTTTTCTCTCTCTATACCCAAAACTATTAACCAGTAACAACACGTCGACATAACCAAAGACCAAATCTTCCTTCGTCTTCTTTTCTCTCTGCCTCCATCTCTCTGTTACAGATTGCTTTACATCCATCAAAACCTAGTTATTGGATTCCATTTTTGTGAGAGATTCCTGATCAAAACCAAACCAAAATATTCTTCTTCCATTTTTGTCAAACACTCTCTGCCTCCATCTCTCTGTTACAGATTGATATTTATTAGGTAATTCTTATGGAAAAGATATAATTCTGAAACAAAAATAACGGCAATGACGATGAAGAAGATTACAATTACTAATTGATTTGTTTTGTAGTTCTAATCTTAGATCTGAGGCATAAATTTTTCTAATTGTTAATTTGGTTTTAGTTTTAATTTGATTCACAGATATGGGAACTCATTTAATTGTAAGATTCATGATGTGATGATTGTCAAGATTTGTTAACTTGATTTAATGATTCTGACTTTTTGGTTCAGATTTGTAAACTTGAAAGGTTTTTGTTTGGTGGTCTTGTTTTTCTCTGCTACTATGTAATGGTGGTGATTTAGCTGATGGGTGGATAGGTTTTTGTCTTGTTTTTCTTTGCTACTGTGTGATGGTGGTGATTCACCAAAACCGAACCGAAAATAACCGAACCGACTCGGTTCGGTTTTAAAACCGAACCGAGGATGAATGGCGACGGTGATGGCGCAAAATTTAGAAATCATGGCGATGGCGATGGCTGGGCATAAAACCGAGCCGAACCGCGCCATGGACAGCCTTATGTATAGAAAGTGGAGAGGAGGGTACCACCTGCTTTTCGAAAAATGAGAAACAATAATGGAGAAACTCCTCAGGAGGTTTTCACTCGGGAGCACAAAGATTTAGTGAAAAAAGGAGAAGCATACACGATTCGCACAGCCGAATCATGTCTAGTAGTGGCCGCTTTAGTAGCTACAGTTGCTTTTGCGGCAATATTTACACTGCCCGGTGGAATCTACAGTGACAGCGATGCAACCAACAAAGGGGAGCCAATATTCTTGAAGAAAAAGGCATTCGTTGCATTCATGGTGGTTGACGCTCTAGCTCTCTTATTTTCAACTACATCAATTCTTGTGTTCCTAACTATCTTTGCCGGGAGTTGTGCAGAAGCAAATTTCGAGATAATATTGCCCAGAAAGTTGGTGGCTGGTCTTGTTACTCTCATCCTATCAGTTGCCAGTGTGATCATTGCATTTAATATTGCACTTTCAATCATACTCGCGAAAAGATATGTGTTGGCTACACGGCTGATAGGTGTGGTTACACTCTATAGTGTTTTTACATCTTTGGCTTTAGTGTGGAGCTTGGTGACGGAATTGATTGGCACTTATCGCTCACCAATATGGACGAAGCTAGCAAAAATCCTTGAGCGGGCAAACATCTACCACCAACATGGATGAAGCTAGCAAAAAAAACGTTGGGCGGACAAACATCTACGGTAGTACTACCATAAGATATGGTGGATGAAGCCGACAAAAAACAATTAGGTACTTATTTATTATTTTTTGCTTTGAATTTTGTCACCAGGATGTTGGAATTCAAATTATGAGATGCACGTACGAGTTTAATACTTACTCCCTCCGTTCCAAAATAATAGGCCAGTTTGACTTTTTCCTACTTTTTCCCAAAATTTAGGGAACTTAATTGAACTAAAAATATTTGACTTAAATTTTTTTTTTTTTGTGTTAACCCATAATACATGTCACGATAAACCAATCATAAAAAAAAACTAGTTTAGTTCAAATATTTTTTAGTTCAATTAAGTTCCCTAAATTTTAGGAAAAAGTAGGAAAAAGTCAAACTGGCCTATTATTTTGGAACGGAGGGAGTATATATTAGTAGTACTAGTTTGTCACCCGTGCTACGCAGGGGTTTGATTTTTTGTTTTGGTTATGAACTATATTAAGCATTATGAAACGATCTTCTTGGGTTTCTTCGTTAAGAATGACCCAAAGTCACATATTTATTAAGTGGGTATTTGTGTGTTTCAAAAGTATATATCGAACCGGTCATTTTTATATATAATGATCAATAAGCGTATGTGTGTATGAATGTGAAGAACCCGCGGGTATATGTATACTTGCAAATTATAAGTCGAATCCGTGAGTTTTATATATAATGATTAATTATAAGCGTGTGTAGTTGAGAGCTATAGGATCAACCTCCAATGATAGGAAGAACCCATGGGTATGTTTGAAAAATATATGTCGAACCCGTGAGATTCGTATATAATGATCAATAAGTGTATGTGTGCTTGCAAAGTATAAGTCGAACTCGTGAACTTTATATATAATGATTAATAAACGTATGTGTGTAGCTGAGAGCTATAGGATCAACCTTCCAATGATTGGAAGAACTCATGGGTATACGTGTGCTTGACAAATATATGTCGAACCCGTGGTTTTATATATAATGATCAATAAGCGTATGTGTGTATTGATGTAGGGTTAATCTCACAATGATTGGAAGAACCCGTGGGTATATGTGTGCTTGCAAAGTATAAGTCGGACCCGTGAGTTTTATATATAATGAAGCGCATGTGTGTAGCTGGGAGCTATAGGATCAACCCCCAGTGATAGGAAGAATCCGTGGGTGTATGTGTGCTTGAAAAATGTATATGCGTATGGATGTGTAGCTGAGAGCTACAGGATCAACCCCCAATATCTTTAAGAACCCGTGCGTATATGTATGCTTGAAAAGTATATGTCGAATAGTGAATTTTATATAATACGCGTATGTGTGTATGGATGTGTAGCCCTGAGTATATATGTGCTTGAAAAGTGTGTGGAACCCGTAAATTTTATATATAATGATCAATAAGCGTTCGTGTGCATAGATGTGTAGCTCAGAGCTATAAGATCAATCTCCAATGATTAGAAGCACCCGTGGACCGGTATATGTGTACTTTAAAAGTATATGTCGTACCCATGAGGTTTATATATAATAATCAATCAACGTATGTGTATGGATGTGTATCTGAGAGCTATAAGATCAACCTCCAATGATTGGAAGAACCTATGAATTACATATGTATGTACTAATTGAGTATAAGTGTGTCTGTAATTAATTGTATGATAAGCCTGTGAATTACATGGTACATATAAATCAATAAATTGAGTAAGCATAAGTAACGCTGCTCAACCATATGTTTTTTTTTTTTTTTGGCCAAATAGTTTTGGTGAGAAGAATATCATTGGTGTTGAAATTTTGTCCGGTTATACTCCACATGAGGACGTGTCATTTAGCTCTGTATATTCAGAGCAAACATGATGATGCCATAAGCCATCCCTAGATTGTGAGGATATAAGAATGGCAGATTTGGTGTAAAAACACAACCACTGTGGAGAAAAAAAAATTCTCTACTTTTGGACGGAAACTCAGTTTCCACCACACCCAAAATACGGAAACTCGGTCTCCGCAAACAATATACTAATGGAGTTATTGTAATAAAGTGGGTTTTGGTGGGACCAAAACTCTCTTTTTACGAAAACTCAGTTTTCGCAGCCTCTCTTTTTACAGAAACTCGGTTTCCGTCTCACATTTGTATCTCTATTGCCTGCTACATTTGTGTAGCTCCAAATAGAGAAGTGCACATGTATATCTAATAGAGAAATTCTTGACTATAATGGTTGCCTTTCTCCACATTTCCAAGATATCTCTACAATTTCTCTAGTTTGTGACTTTGTACCTACTACCTACCCAACCTAGAAACACCCGAGACGGATTACTAATAATGCCTAGAATAGACAAAATTAGTTGTATTTCCATTGTGGTTTCATTCTTCTTAAAGAATAGTGATTTTAAGAGTAGTACTATGCAACAACTATGGTATTTGGGACATTGGTGGTTATTATTATCCACCCATATTTATGGGGATATTCAGTAACCGCCGACATTTTAAACTCATTTCTTCCACAAATTTTAATTAAAAAATTAAAATTTTGGACAACTACTCACTAACCGCCTTAAATTATACGTATATAGATTCAAATTCAAAGGTCTGATTGAGAAGCCTTGTATAGATCTATAGTATATCTGTCATTTTGAGCATTTTCGTTTCTCTCTATCATTTTGTTCTAGAATTCACTATTATCAACAAACTAAACACTCAATACCATCCCTCACTCCACATTGAACAGGAGCGTTACCTACTTTTCTATTGGTTGGGTGAAAAAAAATTGGAATGTGATTGGCCGGACATTTTATAATCATATTTTGGATTGGCTGGACATTTTCGGCCGTTCGGGTGTTTTAAAATCTCTAAGATCAATGGATGTAAATCAATTCAATTAGCTCACCCACGTGGGTAACTAAAGTATTGATTGTGATTGGTGGAAAATTAGATTTTATTTGTAACACTCCGTTTACACATTTTTTTAAAATCTTACACCGTTGGATCTGGGGTTAGCTTAAGTGTGGAAAGGTTAACGTAAATATGGGAAGGAAATTATATATACAATAATAAAGTATATTTACGGTACCTCTCGATATGAAAATCTCCAATAATATATTTTAATATGCGTGAGGAAAAAATATTTAAAGTATAATATTTCGGTTGCAAATTAATTAAATATATTTAAGGGAAAATATTTAAAGAAGTATGGGAAAAATATTATTCCTTTTATTAAGGGAATGATATATTTTGACACGTTTCAAAAAAACAATAATTAAGGAATAATACTTTCCGTTGCAAATTAGGTATTTTTTCTTTCGAATTTAATGCTAATTAGTAGTCGGATGGTTTGTGGGAGAACCAGGACATCAAGGTAAAGGCGATGAGTTTCCTCTCTCTCTTTAGCTTAGGTCTTCGTTGTTATTCACGCTATTATCTTTTCTCTTTTCTCTTTTCATCTTTATTATTCTTAGTTGTGTTTTGAATTTGCAGATGAGTGTGATTTAGTTCGACCCAAATCGGAGTTAGGGTTTGTTTAAGAGAATCACGGTTAAGGTGAAGCAGGTTCTTATGGTTTTTTTTTGTTTAAACGGTTACCAACAAATATTTGTCCAACCATGCTTATCTCTCTGAGGATTATCCATGGCGAATCTACCCTATGCATAGAAGTTTCTAACGTAAGTTCAATTCGAACCAGTGTTTTATTATATCCTATGTCTCTTCTATTGGAATTGATTTTTTTTAATCCTTGATTTCTGCTGTATAATCTCTTTTTTTTTTTTTTTTTGGTTTTGTTTGGTATTATTGAATTTCAATTCAGATGTGAAGGACTTTGAGCCATCCAATAGCATGTCGGATTATAGGTCAACATATCATTGCAATGCATATTGTTGTTTTTTCTGGAAATTTGATGGCTGGTAGACTTTCACTGATCCATGTCTCCGTGGACTAATGTATTCTCTCCATCTCCAAGTATCTTAGATGGAGCTATCTACCACTTTTGTTCCCTACAAAGGTTGCTGCTAGTATAAAGTCTCTTGCCCAAAACACATTGTTTTAATTTTACTTAATGAGTTGATGTTCAGAAGGTGAAATTTGTTGTTTCTAATGCGTCAAATTTCTTTGAATTAGGTTTCCAGTGACCTCTTTTATATAATTTCATTTATGATTTATTCCGTCTTTTTGAGTTATTGTTATCGAGATTTCTGGACAAATACTTTCACAACCAATTGGAAGTAGTTAATGGACGATAGTATAATTAAGGGCTTGACTTATGCATCACATATTTAAACTCCAGATTAGTTCAATTGCCATTTTATCGTGCTGGGTGTGTTAGCTCATGTAACTAATTGATGTTATGTCGTGCTTGCTGCAGTTCAACTAGAAGGATTAAAGAACTACACACTAATCAGTATGAAATGTTCATGAAATATTCAGGTAGGAATTAAAGAACTAAAGAAGGGGACAAGAAGTAAGCA
>JAJJMA010302830.1:0-12310 GCA_023529015.1 Papaver nudicaule | reverse complement strand
ATTATTCTCTGTATACATATATGACCCTTTGTTGATAACTTAGAATTTTTTCTACGACTCCATAAACATTTCTATAAGTGGTTAACGACAAGTTATGTCTGTCTCTATGTAGCTGAATGGATCCTAGAGTAATGGATAAATCTTGGATGCGCTTACACGATAGATTAGGAAAGGCTTATAAAGATGGAGTTGATGCATTTCTGAAGTTTGCTGTCAACCATTGGGAGATTACAAATAATTGCACGGATTATGACGACCTAATTAGAATTCTATGTCCATGCAAGAAATGCTTAAACTGCTGGGATCGCAAGGTTCAAAAGGTTAAGTTTCATTTAGTAGCTAACGGAATAAACCCAAAGTATACCAAATGGACTGAGCACGGGGAAGAAGATGTACTGTCAGAAAGAAGCGGGCACTCTGAGGAAGATGGTGATTGTCCAATGGAAATTCCCACAGATACTGCAGACACGATCCACATGGTTGAACAACTTGCAGGCAATTTGCCAGACAAGAAACTAAAGGAGATACTCGATGATGCTAAGAAACCCCTATATGGACAATGTTCCGAATTCACAAAGTTATCTTCAATGTGTGAGTTGTTAAACTTGAAGAGTAAATATGGAGCATCAAATAGTTTCTTTAATGAACTTCTACCTTTGCTGAAAAAAATGCTCCCTCCAGATAATGATTTGGTCCAAAATACATACGAGGCTAAGAGGCTTATGCAAGAAATTGGTTCAGAGTATGAAAAGATACATGTTTGTATCAATGATTGCATTCTCTATTGGGACGAGCATGAGAAAGCGAAGCAGTGTCCAACTTGTGGGGAATCAAGATGGAAAGTGAACACTCATACGGGTGAGGTGTATGAGAATACTCCAGCAAAAGTATTGTGGTACTTCCCTATCATCCCAAGATTTAAAGCATATTTTCTTTCAGAGAAAACATCGTCAGACTTCATATGGCACCACACCAGTCGAAAGAAAGACGTCGGTGTTATGCGTCATCCAGCAGACTCACCGGCATGGAAAGCGATAGACGAAAAATACCCTGAAATTGCTGCCGACCCAAGAAATCTGCGTCTAGGTGTTTCTGCTGATGGAGTTGACGTAAACAAAGGCATGCATAATCATCGCAGTGTATGGCCAGTTTTGACTGTGATATACAACCTTCCGCCGTGGTTGTGTATGAAAAGAAAGTTCATAATGCTGTCATTACTGATAGATGGTGGGCCTTGTAAGAACATCGACGTTATGTTAGAACCCTTTGTTAAGGATCTTAAGAAATTATTTGAAGGAGTTGAATGTTTTGATGCGCGTAACCAGGAGAATTTTACTCTACGCGCAGTCGTTTTATGGACAATCAATGATTACCCAGCTCTTGGTACACTATGCGGTTGTTCCTACAGCGGAAGAAGAGCATGCGTTGTGTGCGGGGTGAATACTTCATATGTCAGACTCAAACACTCCGGCAAAGAGGTCTATACCGATCACAGAAGATACCTACCGTTAAATCATCCTTTCAGATATCAGATGGGGTTCAATGGAAAAGTAGAAGATAGATTAGCTCCGAACCCTAGGTCTGGGGAACAAATATACGCCGAGGTGAACACTATACAGAACTCATGGGGAAAGGGACGGAAGGATACTAAAGTACAAATTGTGAGGACTTCTGGAAGAGGTGGAAAGATGAAATTGAAGCGAATTGCAAGGAAAGTTGCTTTACCAAAGCAGAGGTCGGCAAGGGGTGAGGAACCACCTTACTGGAAAAAGTTCAACATATGGTTCAAGCTACTCCCCTATTGGAAGCACAATCTTGTCCACCACTGTTTAGATTTTATGCACGTGGAGAAGAATGTGTGCGACAGTATTGTCGGAACATTGCTGAACACAGAATCGAGGACGAAAGATCATTACAATGCTCGACTGGATCTACAAGAGCTCGGGATAAGAGAAGAGTTGCATCCTAAGGAAGACCGTAGTGGTGTAATAAAATTACCCGCAACAAGTTTCACATTATCCACGGAGGAAAAGGACAAGTTCTTTAAAACACTGTCTGAGTTAAGGGTTCCACAAGGGTATTGCTCAAATTTTTCCAGCCTGGTCAGTTGCAAAGATCGTAAGTTTATTGGACTCAAATCACATGACTGTCACATGCTGATGCAGCAGTTTTTGCCCGTTGCGATCAAATCGATTATGCCGCAGCCTACAAGATACGCTATTATGAGGTTTTGTTACTTTTTCAAGGCGATATCTAGCAAAGAAATCAAGGTGGAAGAGCTACAAAAACTGCAGGATGATCTCTACGAGACGTTGTGCTTACTCGAAAAATACTTTCCTCCATCCTTTTTCGATATTATGATTCATTTAACTGTGCATCTTACCAGGGAAGTTGAACTGTGTGGCCCTGTATGCTTTCGTTGGATGTATCCTTTTGAAAGGTGCATGAAGGTTATTAAAGGGCATGTGCGAAACAAGAACAAGCCTGGAGGATCCATTGCTGAAGGGAATGTTGTCGAAGAGACGATTGAGATGTTCGGTGAGTACCAAAGGAGCATGAAGACAGTTGGAATTCCACCTGACCAGCATAACACATCTGGTGAAGATTATAATTCCCTCGAGGGAAAACCAGCATCCCCTGGTCAACTGACGAGTGTCAGTCATGAATTGTGGAAAAAAGGCGCATTTGTATGTATTGCGGTCTACTCAGGATGTTGAACCTTACATTGAGTAAGTTTTCGTTTCTAACTTCATCCTTTTTCTTCTTTTTTTAAGGTCCAAATTTGTTTGAGGAGCATAACAGTTATCATTGTACCGTCCAGACGACACATGGACTATTTGCGAAGTAAATTTCCCAATAAAAGCAATGTATTGCTGCAGAAACAACATTGTGACGACTTTGGAGAATGGTTAAAAACAGAGGTAGAGTTTGCAAAAAAGGTTATTTTTGCTTTGAAATGTTTCAGAAAAGTTGTAGGCTAATCCTTGTAATGAATTTCAGGTTGGGAGAGAGTTGGGTGTCTCCAGAGGAAGTGTCACAGAGAGTTTAAGGTGGCTATCAAAATTCCCGGGACAGAATGTAACGATATACGATGCATATCAAGTCAATGGTTACCTATTTCGCACAAAATCTCGTGAAGGTTCAGTGTACCAGAATAGCGGGGTCTATGTACAGGCAACAGACACGAACATTAACAGATCGGGAGAAATAACCTTTGCTCTAGGGGATTATTACGGGGTTTTACAAGAGATTTGGGTGCTAACTTATCATGAAACGAAAATCACTCTTTTCAAGTGTGACTGGGTTGACAATAACAAAGGTGGGGGGGTCTCAACAAATAGACTTGGCTACACTTTGGTTGAACTTGATAAGTTGGACAAGAAGGGAGATCCATTCATTTTAGCCTCTCAAGCTAGTCAGGTATTTTATGTCAAAGACCAAGAGAACCACAAAAAATATATCGTGTTTAAGGTACCTATAGATGCCTATGATAATGTCGATGAGGAATTCAATACGGTAACAACTCCTCGAAATGATTTTCAATTGCTGCCTATACATCCACGTGATCTGGGCAAGGTATCATGGAAAAATTACTCACGGAGAGACGTTCCGGATAAAACTGTGCGAAAACCCAAAGACTCAAACCCAAAGCGCAAGGTGACCTAGGATTTGTTTTGCACCGATGCTATTTGTTTTTTCTGTACTAAATTTTTTTCTGTAACACTAAGTGACTAAGTCTATATTTTAATCATTTCAAGAAATTTCCTATATATTCATGTCTAGAGAGAAGTTTTTGTCTATTATATGGAGATGAATAAATGCTTGGAGTATTCCAGTAAGGTTATAAATTGTGACTAGACTTTAGAGTGCTGCAGGATAATATGCATAGGATAAGAAGAGAGAGAGAGAGAGAGAGAGAGAGAGAACTAAAGCATGCTTCACGCAACACAGATATA
Organism: Papaver nudicaule; assembly: GCA_023529015.1. Taxonomy (NCBI): domain Eukaryota; kingdom Viridiplantae; phylum Streptophyta; class Magnoliopsida; order Ranunculales; family Papaveraceae; genus Papaver; species Papaver nudicaule. The sequence continues at coordinate 8,354 of JAJJMA010302830.1, read as the reverse complement.
TATATAGATGAGAGTGAACTTGGGTTTGTCTTGTCTGAACATGTTGTCTAATATAAGATCAGTGGATGTTCATGGTTGCAGTTGTAGGGCAGTAACCTTTGTCCTTTCTCTTTTGCAGATTGTTATAAAGCTTCGGCTTCAGAGGATGATGGTTTGATTGTCTTTCTTTACAAATATTCACGTGTAGCTTACACGTCCATGATATACCCTTTCCAAAAATAAAGAGAAAAAAATACCTCCCTCGTTTTAAGGAAACTCCATTAACACCACGATTCAACCTACAGTTTACCCTAAAAAGAAAACTGCTCGAATACCAAAAACAAAAACAAAAAAACTGCTCAGAAAAATAAAATACAATTTCATCACCCAAGCTTCAAGAAGCCGATGTGGTCATCTCTCACGTTTTGAACTTCCTTTCATCTCTGGAAAACTAATATAGTTTATTTTGATCATCAACCAAGCATAACAAGCCCTTCTTTGCAACTTATATTGGGCGTGTCTTTCAAATCTAGGGTAATTTGACTATTGATCAATTATTATCTAGCGCGTGAAAGAATCATTTAATTTCATCTTTATGCATTTTTTGGATTAACACTGCTTTAATATTTCGGATCTATCTATTCTCCTGAGTTATCTTCAAATAAGGTCTTCCATTTATATATTTCTTAATGGAATCTTTCTAACATTTAGCGGTCGAAATCATTGAGTGTAAATGATGAAATTTCTTTTTTTGACTATGTAAGTCTTTATCTTTCGAAATGTTTCTTGTTGTAGGTTTATAGTTGATTAGTATGCTTTTTGTGTTTGTCGAGTGTGATTATTAGCATCTTTATGTGATCGTAGATGTTGTTATGAACTGTATTCTGTTTTGATAATGTTTCAGTGAAAGTTTAGGTTAATTGAGGTACTTAGACTAGGATGTATCATATTTGTTTGTAAATATCAGCATTAAGGAGTTAATTAGTGCAATAATGTTGTGCTATAGTTTTTTTGTTGTTTGATTGTGATTGTATATGAAGTTTCTTAAGTAATTACATCAATGCTTTGTGATTTTAATTCACTGTCAAATTGTAGATTAAAGTTAGGTGTTGGTGAATTATATTTTGTTTGCAGGATGTCGGCGTTAGTGAATTAAGATTAAAGCAGTATTAGTTGACTAATTATGTCACGTTTGAGATATGTGTAACAATATTCATTTGCTTGTAGGTTAACAACATTAGTGAATTAAAGAAATATATTGGTTTGGTATTTTATTCTAATTTTGTATGGACTGAATAAAGATTTTGAAATTAAACATGGGTGTATGGAAGAGTGGGAATGCTATGAACAGAGAATCAATTTCAAACATAGATGTACCTACTAGGAAACACAACTTAGTACAGTAATTATCTCAAGAATGGACAAACTCTTGTACATTATTGAAGGGAGAGGTAATGTATCCAATTCGATAGTGAAGGGAGAAAAGAAATTAGGGTGTCAACTGCAAATTGAATTTGCACAAACTTAATTCTCAGATGACACCTTAATGTTTTTTCTCTCTTCTAGATAGCGGAACTAGAAACTCAGTTACTTACATTTCTCACCATTATTAAGAAAATGGCCGTAATAAAAACTCCATATGGTGTTTGATCATCCCGTACATGCAGACGTATTATTTGATCTTATATATATGGTCAAGGTAAATTGTGTATGTTTGAAAGTTTGATCAAATCTAATGATATAAGCTTGCTAAGTCGGCGTTAAGGATGCAATCTTACTGTCGAGGGATAATCAAAACATCATTAAGGACATTAGATTTGATCTGAGTTGTTTTAGTAATTGGTAATAAGCAGGCAATTTACTATGCTAGGTTTTATTTCGAACTTTAGTGTTACTAGGTTATGGAAATCTACTATGCTAGATTTTATTTCAGCTTCTGTTTTGAATAACTTGAACTATGTTATTTCATTGCATTCTTAATAAATAATTTCCTATTAGGCAAGGCTATAATTCAGTTGGCCCAGTAAATAAAATAAGTACAGATGCTGGAGGCAATCTTTCATGAATGAATAAATAAAAACCAAATCAAGGACACCCGAAAATTAACAAGAGAAGGAATAGTACTAAGTATTACACGCACAAATACTTGAGGATGTTGAGACACCCCTATCCAGATGATGTTCAAATTTGATGTTGCTGGCAATTTGGAAGATACAGGTCTGTAGTTAATGGTTATGGTTATTTATTTCATTTTTGATCAATAAGTTAAATACGAGGGATATCCGATCAATTCTTTTATAAAAAAAAAATATCTGACCAATTGTTAATCAAACTTTATGTTATTCTATAATAGTAATCGAAAATAACAACATCCGGTAAACAATCAAAAAAAATAAAATAATAATAATAACGTCCATGACCAGCTGGAAAGAAAGAAATACAAACTAAAATACATAAGAACATAAATAATATTGAAGTAATAATTTTCCTTAAGAGTAGCATTAATCCTTCAAAAAACGTACTTTATTAATGAGCCCGCCCCCAGATTGTCCTCCAAAATCTTTCAATGAGACATTGCTCATCATGTGAGGAACAATTCCTATGCGTGTATGCCAAGAACAAGGCCCCCAGACTTCCTTCAAGGTTCTAGTTTCAGTATTGTAACAAGATAATTGATGGCAGTCCCATAACAAGATGTTCTTGAATAAGTTGTTATCATGACTTCCGACGGCCAACGGCCTAAACGCCGGCCATATGATGTCTGGCTTTTCCAAGAAAATGCTCGCCTCGCGTTCCCAAGTGACCTCTGGATGTTTCTTGATCCAGAAATCAATCCTGAGCATTTCATTGGAAAAGTCATTATGTTTGCAGTAAATGCAGAGAGTACTTCCAAACAACATCATTCCAACTTCTGGGTGATCATCCATATAAAACTCTTCAGGGACCTGATTGTATGGGGGTTCCGTATGTAACTGAAATTCCTCAGTATGCAAATCGAAGGATATTAATCTGTTTCTAGATCCATAAGTGTGGTCAGAATGATCGAACCAAAAAATACACTCATTTGCATATAAACCAGATTCCATGAATACATACGGTACTTCTGTGATGACCCTCATCCCCTCTTGTCGCCTAGAGTGAATATTTCCATTGATCCTTCAACATCAATTCTAATTACCTTATACTGACTGGTAACTTCACAATAGCGGAGACCTCCTATTACATCTCTGTCATAAACCTGTGGTACTCTACGTGGCCGCGAGTCTCTTTCTGGAAGAACGAGGGACTCACCTGTTGCTGGATTCATAAGTAATATAGGATCTTGTGCGCAGTCGTGAAAATCATATAGACACACAAGACCGTTGCAAGATCCAACTATTGGGTTTAAAGCAAACTTGCTACTTCCACTGACCGGGTGATTTTTGAAATTGTTCGCCATTGTTGAGTAGTCTTCTTCTCGTACTCGTTGTCTGTAGAAGAGGTGTGTAACATCATCTCCTCCTCCAGTACTCTGATGAAGCCGAGATAAGTAGACCAGTTTTTTTTCCGTCAAGGATGGTCTTCCATTGTTTGCATACCAATTTGCTGTGAGAAACACTCTCTGTTGTAGGAAGACGGACTAAAATCTTTGTAGTTAATTCCTCTGGTAATTTATCCATTGATGTTAGTGTTGAATGATGGGATAAGGATATTTAGGATTATTGTGTAGAATACTGAACTTATATAGACATCCAATATACACGTTTGTTCAGTCGACAAATGCATTGGTGCAGAACTGCAGATGCTTGTACCCTTTCGGGAAAAGACTCCTCATTTTCTACCAAAATGTAACGGAATTTCAAGAGATGCGTTTTTCCATCACAACATAGTTATATAGGGGCACTTAGAATGTCTTGAACTTTATATAGGCATTCAATGGACGCAACCAATATACACGTCTGTTAAGTGAAATGCATGTACCCCTTCAGAAAAGAATACAACATTGCAGAAGATGAGAGTTCCATGACAAACGCGCTCATATTGGTCTGATGACTCTGTTTAATGACAGATCCTAGGCCTGATCAGATTTATCTTGGGTTGTAACCTAAATTAAGCCCATCGTTGTTGTGTAAGTTCTAAATGATCTTATGGACTAGAGGGCTTACCCGGATGCTTGAGCCTGGTTCATGCACCTAAATATTAGCTCGCGGACATGGGCCCCTGACCCGGTTCAGAGGTCCGTCCATTTTGTTTGTCACGTACCCTTAGATAAGATAGATCGCGTGGCAATATAACCATATTTAGGCAGCTCAACTCTTATTGTCCTCGAGTGGCTATAGATGCTGGCTATGGACACCAACAAGTATGTAGAATTGGTGAGTGTCGAACTGAAACCTCCACATTGGACACGCAGAGTAAAAATTGATTTCTTCAAGTGTCTACTAACCCATATTTTGGCACTTTACATCATTTTTGTCCCAGAGTAGCTACAGATGCCGGCTGTGGAACCCAACAATAATCTCGAATTGGAGAGTGTCGAATGAAAACCGACACACTGAGAAAACAATTATTTCTTAAAGTGGCAATCTACCCATATTTTGGCACCTTACATCTTATTGTCCTGGTATGGCTATTGAGCTGTCTATGGACACTCAAGGAACTCTAGTTGGTAAGTGTCAAATGAAAACTCCAACAGTGGACACGCATATAAATTATCGAACATCTTGACGTTGCTATCTACTGGTAGATCGACACTGACAATGACAAACACAAGCTCAACGTGCCTTTATGATTCCCGAAGGCTACTGAATCAACAACGTAGTTTATATCTGAGCAAATGGACACTTGAAGAATTTATCGAATTGCTTTCACGTTGCTATTCAACAGTCATTCGACACTGGCTATGACAAACACAAAGGAGAGTGACAATGTGGTCAGTAGTTGCGACGGTTGATAGCTCAATCCTTGCCAAGGATCCTGTAAGCAATCAAAACCGTCGTATAAAGGGGGAATACAGACACTACATTCACCCAGACGTGTTTATTGGATGTCATATCGCCACTTGATTCAAAAACCGTCACATGGCTCCATGAAAAAACCGTCTTAAATGCTCATTTGTGTAGTGTAATACTCCACTATATATTCCTATTCTTAAAACAATTTACACTAGGATCTAAAAAACAAAAACTAAAACCTAGGTGGCTTAAATATTTTATGGAGGTGTTGTTAGGGAATCAAGAAAAAAGTTTAGTCTCTTTCTTTCTTTTTTATCTGTGTATAAAACTCAAAACCCTCATTTAGATTGAAACGGAGGGAGTAATTAGTAACTGGGTGCCTGCCACTTTTTTAGTACATAAGTACTTTATATGACGATCTCCCTTTAAAAAAACGTGATGTTTTTGTCAAGTATGTAAGTGACTATACCAATAACAATGTATGCGCTCAGTCATTTCGGAGGCTTAATTTCAACAGCTTGAAGCGTGGAATTTGAGCATATATCCAAATTTAAATCCTAGACATATTTAGGTGATCAGGTGGGTAATTTAGGGTTACAATGAAGAACTTTGAATATGTTATAAATATTTTAGATAACAATCATATTTGCAGTATAATAATGTTTTGCAGTATAATAATGTTTTTAGCAGATTTCATGTCACAAAGTAAGATTTTACATCGTAACGCAAAATTTAAATGAGATGATAAATTTTGGGTCCTGAAGCTTCTATTAATATCGTGAGGCAAATTTTGGATAGTATTAGTATATTTTGGTCGTAAGATATACATTCTGGGGAGCGATATCGTATTTCGTTACGGGGTTCTTTTGGCACATTTAATTTTTCAATTATTATTCATTATATGAACATGTATGCATTTTTTGGGTAGCAGTATCTTACAATTGGTAGATGTACCTCCACTAGAAAAACTCCCGTTATCCCTTGGTTTATTCATACATAGCTTAACTAATGCCAGAAAAGAAGTTGCATGCAAGAATCTTCCGTGCCCTGTGTGAAGATATTCAGAAAGTAGATGTACCTTCTAGCAAGGTGGCAAAGCTACAATTCCAAAGTCTGACAGACTAATGCACCTTTTGGTTGTTTTGTTTTATCATGGTCGAAATGTGTAATCCAAAAAGCGATTCTCAGGAATATTTACGCATCTCCGTAGCATGTAAGACTCGAGTATTTGGAACTTTTAATTAAATATACTACCACCTTTTCAAAGAAAAAAAAAATCTTACAATTAGTAATTTAGAAAGTCTAGGTAAAAAGTGTTAAATGTTCATGCCAGGGCATGAGGGATAAGATGGGACCCAAGTGTGTTTCTATCGACCTTTTCGCGTTTTCTTAAGAGCGTGTGTGGTAAGATTCTGAATTTAGACCTGGAAGGGCATGATTTACTGGGGGAAAACTTGACTTAATGTTAGGTTGACAAGTGTTGAGATGTACTTGTTAAAGTGAAGCTTGGTTTTAAGTTAGGGTTTTTTTGCTGATATATCCCTCATAATTCATAATTACAAATAAGTCTCACCTTTTAATAGAATTAGCAACATATCCCTTCCGTGAGTTTTACCATCCCAAATTTTCCTAGGCAAAAAACGCTGCCACGTCACCTATAATTGCACCCAACTTCACCCTAACTTGCCCTTCAAACTGAAGTCAATCCTAGTTAACTCAACCACCCACCTAAATCAGTAATAAGTGCAGATACTTGCAAACATAAACAGTTGGAAAACAACCACAAACACATTCATAAATGAATTTGATCGTCACTGAGTTTGATGGAGTTTCTTAGTTAAATATTGCAAGGATCCATCGAAATACAGACCTGCATCACTAACAGAAGCAGAACCTCATGTTCTCATGTTACTTTTCAGCAAGTCATCTCCAATTTTCCACTGCCTGGCCATGCTTTCAATTTTGTGCATGAAGTTTCTTCCCATAATCAAATGCAGACCTGTACACCACCGTATGCATAAGCAATGAATCATGACAATAAACATCAAAATATATTATTGGATCAAATAATAACAAATAAAATGATAACTTGCACGTTGTCGTATATGCAGAAACATCACATTTCATCATACTGCAAAATGTCAATAATCAAATTAAAATAGGTATAAGCTAGAATGAAATCATAATCGTTTCATAAATAGCCATAATGACAGTTAAGAATGGAGAAGTAATGCAAAGTAAACCCAATACTCAATACTTTACTTAATAGTCTCGGCAGAGCAGAAGAAAAAGACTTGCAATTGAATTCCTAATACCCTCACCAGGACATCAATTGTCTCACCGATTGGATGATTTCTGCTATACAAATATCTATCGAAAATGTTCTTTGAGTAATTGATACACAGTCGTTGCAAAAGAGATCAATAAGAATAGGGTTAGGGTTTACCAATAGAGGATGTGATATGCGGTACAGTATATGATGAGCAAAGAAAAATCGCCTGCAAAACAAAACAAAAGCCTCAAGTGCGGAAAGAGATCAATGAAGAATAGGGTTAATCGTGCCTACAAAACAAAACAAAAAGGCATAGGTTTCCAAAACACCCATGTTTACAAACGATGAATTGTAAAAAGAAATTGAATTAGAGGGTTAACCTAAATTTCTGAAACGTAGACGGATCTGTAGGCACTGCAGCAGCTCGATTTTCCTGAAGAATTGATAATAGGAATCACTGGTTCAAAGTGATTTAATCATAGTTAATGTGTTAGCGGCAGAGAAAAGAGAGGAAAAAGTGATAGGGTTTATGATTTAGGAATTAAGCTCGGGTTTTGGGAAGATAGAAAAGATTTGACAGGTGTTGTTTTTGAAGATTTTAACTTGAGAGCAAATATTTCTGAGGTTTTTGATTGAATATAATTTTCTTTTGGGGGGCTAAGAGCTCTAAAAATTGAGAGAATTCCCTACTTTTAATCTCAGTTAAGTAAAATATTTTGAAATTATAGGGTTTAATTTAATTAATTAATTAATAACATAACACATAAAATTTTAGATACGCTATGATGCATCGAATTGCCTGGTATATCATGGTAACATTGCAATTCAACTTTTTGTACACTCTTGTAAAGAGTGTTAATTTGGCATTTCGTTTGATTGGCTACGTATTTAATAGATTGTTTCCGACTGACTCGGCCACTGACTCTGACTCGGCTACTGACTCGGACCGAGTCAGATGTCAGACCGTTTGTTTTTATATTTTTATCCCAACTGACTCGGTCACTGACTCACCATCCGCCTCTGACTCGGTCACGATAGAGTCAGTGATCAGTATTTCACTTACTCGGTGAATTAAACCACTGACTCGTATAAAATCTCAGAAATACCCAAAACTTAAAAACCTTCATTTTCCATTTTCCTTTCAGTTCTACAGCAAAATGAGAAAGCTC
>JAJJMA010302810.1:38868-53928 GCA_023529015.1 Papaver nudicaule | reverse complement strand
TATGTAAATTATAGGGGTTGGAGCACTATCTAAGGAACATGTATAAGTGTAGGTTTACCTTTAAAAAATGTTTAAGTTTGAGAGAGATATGGATATATCAAAAAGTAAAAATTTCATATTGTTATTTATGCTCGTTCCGTAGATAATTCAAAGGGCTTCTAAATATATGAAATTCAAAAAAATCCGACATATGGTTTGAAGGATATGGTGATTTTAAATTTTATCGATTTTATAAAAATGGCATTTTCGTAAATAATCTATAAGCTATTTTCACTTAAGTCCCTGTAAAAATAAGTTATCAGTCCGGTATCCTTACTTTGTTGAACGGCTGCGATTGGTTAAGATTGAGAATCCAACGGTGCAAATTAAATGTTCACACACCAAATTGGATGTGCGTAACACCATTTTTTTTAGGAACTCCCTCATCATCTAACGGTTTAGATTGAAAGTAAGCCCATCCAACGGCTACCAAGGGTGATGTTTGAGAAAACCTTGTTTACCTTAAAGAGGGGGAGATGGAGTTGAAGATAAACAACTAACCTCATTGCGCTCAGAACGGAGCCTCAAGTGATTCGTCCCAGACTTCTGCACTTCCATTTGAAGCGTCTTCACCATCTTCTTCCATTGAAAGCCTAATATACTCTCTATGTGCAAAACGATCCCACTCTGTCAAGGTGGGCTCTTCACGTTCCTGATCACATTGCATCAAGAATAATACTATATATGCGCCATTCAACAATATACGGGTCTACTCCCCCATTCATCATAGTGCGTGGATCTGAAAATGAAAAAAAATAAAGGGAAACATTCACCAAGTAACATACCTGACGGATCAAAAATGGATCGCGTGTCTCAAAAGCCATAAATTTGTTGAGATTGAAAAGGATATTGAAGACATTTCCTGAGAGTCTGGAGCCTTTCAAATCATGTAGCGTAATATGGCATTCATTCTGCGAATAATTTAGACGTGTTTTAACCACAGCCAAAGATGATTTGTTCAAAGAGAAGAGTAGAAACAAGCTAATAGTCACCAAAGAAGTGCAATAACCTCCGGTCCAATCATGTCAACCATCTGACACAAAATATCCTCAAAGAGCACAGGCTCTTGTGCCATGCACTCCATGCGATGCAATTGCTCTTCATAAAAAAATTGCATTTCGTTGGATGTTAGCACGCCATTGCCATCCAAATCTATACATTTGAACCTGATAACATTGACGAAGACAGAGTTCAATAAATGCAATCTCAAAAAAATTTGGTGTTAAGCCAAGAACCACAACAAAGTCGCACATGGCAATAATTAAATCATTAAAAAAGACTAGTATGAAAAGTTAAGGTACCCTTCTCATGCATGGAATTTTTTCTCGTGTTATTATGTGTAAAGAATAAGGGTCAACTGCATTACCAATACTCAAGACTAGGCACGGATGATTTATCTTCCTCCGACAGCATAAAGTAAACAAAATCTTCATATCCCATCTTCCCTTCAACCTTGCAAGTAAATTTTCTTGGAATCTGAGATGGATAGAAAAATGAACACGGCAAAAGGAAAAATGGGTAAGTACAACAAGATTTCACTTCATTTAAGAATGTATGAAGTTTGTTTACTTAACACAACATTATAAAAAGGCAAACCTGTGAGAAAATTCTATCGACAATCCGGTAGGTAAGGGCATGGTTACCATATCTGATAAGGTTCTCCTTATCGATCAAGAAATCATGATCTTGGTCAAGCTCCCAAAACTTGCAGTATATAACGTAGAAGTGTTCATAAGAGAAGTATCTGTTAAAAGGGAACGAATGGAATGAATTATATTAAATAGTAAACTAAATCTTCCCGCAGACACTAGCCCACACAGGTAAATGCCAAGCTACATATGATGCATATTGTTTCCAAACCACATTCCACTGCACTAGAGGAGACTGGCCCAACCAACTATCGAAATTGCTAACTCATATGACTTAAAGCGTAATGGACAAGCACGACCAATCTAAAAACTCAATTGTAAAACTACTTCGAATTCGTCAAATAACCTCCTCAAAGAGTCTAAATGACCTAACTATGAAATCAGCACCAATAATCCATGCCTTATGGCTAATACAAGAATTTAAAACTTATCATCAGATTCCTCACAGACCCACCTTAAAACTTTGTTTATATCCTCTTCCTCGTCAGCATGTTGCATTGCAGTAATTAGATTCCCACGTTTCAACTCCCGCAGAGTAAGACGACCATTCCATGCTCTATTCACATAGAAAAATATTCTGTATATGACAGTTTCCGCTGGTATGCAGAAAAGAAAAAGGTTCAGTTATAATTTATCAGTGCTAACATACTGCACACTTAACAGAACTGACTGAGGTAAGATAAGTGCGATAGGTGGCCTTTACTCTTGTTATTTAGAACATCAGACGACCAGGAAGGATCTACTAGAAGGACTTATGGAGCCATTGCATACACATACAATCCTCTAGTTAATTAAACAGAGAAATCGGCATATGATACAGCCTAATATATCATAGATGAAGATAACAATTGACAATAAGACTGAAATAGTACATTTTCTCATACAATATTCTACTTCTTATGGAGAAAGAATAATATTAAATAAGGTGGCATGTCAAATTCAAATTGGAGAGACACCACAGCAACTAGGCAAGCTTACACTCTTAAAGACAAAATCCACCACGGATGTAATGATAAGCCTGAGGTTTCTCACTATATAAGATTTGCACAAAATATATCATTAACTCATTAATTCACTTAAATTCCGAAAAATCGTATATAGTCTCCAGTACATCAGGGAAGATGTTGAACATATTAAGAACCTACCATATCTTTCTTGAAACTCCGGTGTGCTCTGTAAGAACTCCAAACCAGGATGAGTTGCCAAAAGTTCTCGTAGAACAGGTTTGAAATCTTCCTGCATCCAAAATGCAAAGATCAAAAATATGATAAGGAAATGACAAAAACAAAAACCATGCCTAGTAGTTATATTGTAATACAGAGGCACAAAAACCATGACTGCAACTCTGATCTAGAGCAACGTCCCCGCAGATCAAAATGTCCATCAAAATATGAAATGAAACTTATGGAGCCAAAAAAAGACCTGAGTGAGGTACTTTCGATCTAGTTGCTTCAAAACAGTGAATATCTGGGTTGCTAAATCCATACTCAACATGTTGCCGTTGACCCAGTAATCAACAAATGCATCCCTGTGTATGTATTCAAAAGCATAATCAGCATAATATCATCACTAAAAATTATTTCACATGAAAAGGATATTGTGTTTTCAAAAATTAAAGAAAGAAAATTATTATCTAAACAGAAGCTTGCAGTGGTGAATACTTGAATTGCTAGAGGTTTCCAATTAAATGTAAGACCAAGGCGCAAACATAAATGTAATCTTAAAAGTGCATACAGACAAGAAAGTACACTATTCCGACATAATTACTAGTACATCACATCGATATATGAAAATTTAACAAGTGTCAATCCCCGGTAAAATGAAAAAAAAAAATTACGGCAAAAAAAAAAAAAAAATGCTCCAGCAAATAAAGAAAAATAGCCATACCTTGTCACCACCCCAGTGCAGTTCACATCAATCTTTTTGAAAAGAGAGCTAGAAAAAAATGATGGTAACTTGCAAATATCCTTTGTAACTGATTTAAACTCTGAAATGTATAAAAAAATAGAACAAAGTTCATCAATCCTGACAGTATAGAAGAAAAAGACTTCCAAGCTTAGACAAAAATAAAACGTCAAATGTTTATCTCACCATGGACTTGCAGCCCTGTATCCAAGTGCCCTGCAAAAATCTGATTAATTCTAGCCAAGCATTGCTGTTTCAGATCATTTGGTGGTGGGCGGCCATTTTGAAAGTAGAACTGCAAGTAGTTTAAGATAATATCCTCACGAACATTAGCACAAATGAATGAACAATGAGCACATACAAACTATACTGACTAATGATTATTAGATGCTAAGCAGTACCTGGGGTATGACTTCTCTGACTGGCTGCTTGACTAATCTTAGAGGAGAACCTAAAGAAGAAGGGCCAACCCCTAGGCGCTTTGTGAAACGTGGGGAACCAGACGAACTCCTAGGTGAAAGTGGTGGAGCACTGCCTGCTGGAAACATGGAAGGCAATGAATTCGTGCCAGCAGTTGAACTACAAGAACTTCCTGATACATTGAGAGGAGAGCCTGCTTTAGCATCATTGAGCAAAGATTTTACCTGCATGCATATAAAAACAGTGACAATCGTGTTTGAGACCAAAAAAAAAAAAAAAAAAACATAAAACTTCTTGAAATCAAAACCACCGTGAAGTCCTTTTGAGAATAAAGGTCTCTGTAAAATCCGTTTCAACTCCAAATCATGCAGCACTAAAAAATTTAACCTCTGAACTCTCTGCGAGTTTTGTGACTAGAACTATAGGTAGAAGTTTGTCGGGAAAATAATACTGCTATTTAAAAATTAAGAAAAAATCGAAGCTACAATTGAAACAATATAGCTATAATGCCGAAATGGTCATATAATTATAATTGGTTACAGCTGTGCCCCATGCAGCCACCCTGTATGCTACATCCGTATGTTTAATCCCATTAGGTATCTACCAAGGACTTCGAAAATCAATTAAGAAAGTAAGCCGGTGATTTTGGCAAGAGGTTCAGTAACTGTCAGATGTTAATAAACAGTCAGAGCAGACCACGTCATTACTTGTACTAAAACACGTGTTTCTTGAGCCATTTTGCCAACTAATGAAGCTTCCAGCGCACTTAATATCACTTATCCTGGCAATTTGGTCCCAGTCAAAAATCTTCTCAAGATTATCCAGCAAAAGACTAAGCGCCTATTCAGTCAAGTCAACATCTGAAAGTACATGACAATTTTTATTGGGGAACATGGAAACATCGAGAGTGCTAAAAAGTGAAGGCCTGAATACCAATACCACAAGGACATCTTCAGTCATCCGAGTGCAGCAAACCTCTGACAATGTCAAACACTCGACCAGTATTGGCCTTGAATTATTCAAAACTCACTTTGGTTTTGTATTGGCTAGCGCCTCTTGCTCGACCAAAAGAGTCTAGATTCAGTTTTGAGACATTTGCATGCAGTTGTCGGTAGATGCCATTGTTGTCTTATAATATATGTGGCTTGGTGTTGATCATATTCAGTTGGAATCTAGAAACATGTATGTCAAGGTGGTACGATATACAAGTCTCATTTAGGGAACATTAGTCATGATCCTTAGCCGGTGTGCTACTTCAGCAATAAAAGGTAAACTAGTCTATCTGATTAAATCAGTCAAGTTAAAAAAAAAAAAAAAAAAAAAAAAAAAAAAAAAATGCAAGGTGTTTTGTGATCAACATACTTTCCAAGACCTTAAACGCGTATTATTTGAATATTTTCTTTAATCTACTCTCTTCTATTTAAGCTACAACACAATTAAGTAAATAGCATAACAAGAAGCACAATCTACGAAAACAGAGGATTTTTTTCTTTCTTTTTTAATCCTTCCTCTTCAGCTAAATTACATAAATCAAAGACCAAACAATGCAAGCAAATAATCAAGGTTTGTAAGAAAAATACCAGACGAGTAGTATCAGGAAGTGAAAGCCACTGCGAGAACAACTCGGCAACAATGTGAGGGTTTGATTTAAGTGCTATTGGAGATAACTCAGGTAACTGTAACAATTCAATATCTAAGGATGCCACATCCCCTACTACTACTTCCATGTCCATGAAAACCTAATTGCACATAAAAACCCTGGATCTCAGGTACCTTAATTCCCACACAAGAAATATAAAACAATATCGTCTTCTTCTTCTTGTTGATTAAATTATTTCGAATAATTATCAGAATCAAAATAATAACAATAATTGATTCCCAAATCTTGGGCCAATTGACACCATTCCTCCAAAAGAATCTTAGATCGTCGTTGATTTACAAACAATGAAACTTTTTCAAATCTTAATAATGGAATCTAATCAAGAAATCGAAACTTGTTGAATGAGAGAGATCAGATGTAGATAAGATTCGAGGACCTCGAAACCCTTGAAAATGAGAATGAAAATGAGAAGCAAGAAGAAGAAGAAGAAGAATGAAAGAAAAAAAGAAAGGGATCCCAAAAAGAAAAAACAAGTTCCCACTCCCACCTCGTCTTTTTCTTACGTATTATTGATTTTTTATTATTATCCATAAAAGTAAAAAGACCGTAATACATACGGTGCTTACTCACTACCCACATATCAACTAGGGTTGATTTCTTCATGAAACGATGCATCTTCTACCACAAATAAAACAATTGAGAATTTCTCATGCCTAGAGGCCAACAAGGCTGCAGATGCACGGGCAAATGAGGCTGGCAGAAGACATCAGCAACAACCTCATTATTTGTTTACGTTGGTTTGAGACTATTTTAGCCCCACTTTCTTATCTGAAATTTTGTTTTATGATTGTATTGGGTGTACACAACTTCATACTGTAACGGACTCTCTTTGAGTTTTTATAAGCAAGCCTCATTTAAAAAAAAAAAAAAAAAAACTTGGGTCGATTTGGTTCTCGTTCTAGAATTGAAATGGAAAGGTTCATCGTTTGTGAGCGCAAAAACCTATTTGCTTAGATCAAGAGCTCACAATTAATATCGCAGCATACATGTGAGTGCGACACAACAATGATATCCTGAGATATAACTTCGAAGAAAACCACTATCCTTGATCATATAGTTCATGATACCCGTAATGATTAACATAAAAACTCTTATCACGCGAATAGTTATAGTAGGTCCCGCACGAGATATACGAGGGCGGGATTATCATGCTTGCTATGAAATGTGGAGTAATCATGCATAAACTGATGATGGTTATACTAAGACATACATGAGAACAAATTAATTCTAGAATCAAGCAATAATATTTGATAAAAGTGCTTCTCATCTCATGAATGAGATTCATTGAAGATGTAAAGGTTATATTTGAGTGGTTAATCTGACTTACAATGGTGTGATCTTAGTGTTAAGTTTAGGATTGGATTTATGGCTAAAACCCCTTATCCTCACTTTTCTCTCTCTCCTTCCTAATTTTTTGTCGACCCCCACTTCATTCAGAGGAGGTCTATATTTATAGAAATTATAACAGATTCACTGTTCATAGGCTATCCCGCACGGTTCTTTACCCTATGAGTATACGGGCTTGCGTGATCGCGTCAATCCCACACGGGTTGTAAAGCTCGCGCTCTCTTTCGGGATATTGCTTGGCTGTGGTCGCGCCACGTCGTGACCGTACATAAATCCGTTGCATGTATTGTAACCGACACGTCTCAATTGCTCCTCTGCATGACCGCCACGTTTCAACCACCTTTTCTGCATGATTGCCACGTGCATGTCTCATCTTGACCGTTGATTTTGAATCGACTCGAGATCTGATTGGGCGCCATAGGCTTTTTCTCCGTGCTTCTTGTTGCACCGTATTAAGCTACTTCCTTCCTCAGATCTTGCCACGTGTAGCGTGTTAAATGTGCTATTACAGTTTGCCTATGAATTTTGTTGATTACTAGGGAGTGACCCGTGCCGCTATTTCACGGTGGTATAAGCTGAGACATCAAACATCCACTAATCACTAATCAATGCATTATATTTTATTTCCTGTAGTAAATACTTTCATTTTTCTTCTCCATTCGAAATTAATTTTGATCCATCCTTTAGCCAGGTTTGTTAGTGGAACTAAAGTGATAGTATAGGTTCCTTGGACTGCTAGCTAGTCGCAGCAAATTTATTTTTACTGCTTATCCTTAGATTGACTAATACACCTACAATCAAAAAGCACATACAATCAAGTTAGTCTTCTTAACCTGAACTACTTTTGTGAGTTATTTTTTCTCATTAAATTAGAGGACGGTATCAAAAATTTGCATGTCGAATGATTGAACTACATAAATTTCCCGATGTTTGGTCATTGTAGGTAATGACTCCTACCAAAGACTAAAAGGTGACTCCTACCAAAGACCAAAAGGTGACATATTTCAAATTAGGCGGTTCATTGACCATGTGGTCGGAAGCCCTACATCTGAAACAACTTTTTCCTGCAACACAGTTTACTTTGTGAACAATGCATTACAAAACAACCATTCCTTGTAAGAAATTTATTAAACGGACATGTCATGCCGAGGTCTCATAAAGAAAATCAAGCAGTTTAAAGAAAAAAAAATACTTTATTTGTAAATAAACTTATATATTATTAATCTGAATCTGAATCAACAGGATTACAAGTTTTAGATGGAAGCCTGGCAACAAGCTGGGCTCCAATCCCTTTTTGAAGTACAACCCCAATCCTATGGGGAAAAAAATCTCCCACTATTACATTAGCATCGTGGCTAGCCATATAATTGCGTAGTCTCTTCAGAAACTCCACCGTGTCACTCCCCAACTCCCCCAAAGTGGTAAAAGCCAACATTCCAAGACCAAAACCCTGAGCTGTACACTTCTCTAAATATTTGATTCTCTTCCGAGCGACAACGTCATCAATTGCTTTGCCAGGGACAAAAGTACGCACACCGCCACCAGTGAAGGGAGAAACAACTGTGATATCCATACACACATCATGACCATTATCCCAGTTATACACTAAGATATCCGCAGGTCTCAAGGCCAAGCCGGTGTCTGAAAGGAACCCCAAATCCAGCTCCTTCCTAGCTGGAACACCCGCACGATAGAAAATATCAGCAAAGGTATCACGGACCATGTCGTGTCTCTATTTGAGACCAATCCCACTTGAGCAGTGCAAAGCATGGTCTCCAAAAATATCCATCTCCCTGCCACAACTGGAGCATGAGTCACCTTCCTCGAAAAGAGGGATGTGTGAGTATGAAATATGCATAAGCACTTCATACCCGACAGCCAATAAATCTATACTAATACCAAGGCAATACAGACAGTATTTGATCATACGAGAGTGCGAAGAGAATAAGAACAATATCGAAGATAATACATAAGAGAATATGTTGGATAAGAACACGATTACTCATTAAATCTTGTGGTTACTAATACATGGATATGATCCTTAGAAGTTAGAGGAGAAAGCTAACCTAATCTCGCCCTTCACAACTTAGGTTACACCAAAAATCCAACCCTTACAATGTTTCTCGAGCTCGCCTTATATAGGCCAAGTCGGTAGTGGTTTACAGCTAATAAGACAAGCTACTCAATCGTGGTGGTGTCAGAGTTTGTTGAGTAAGGCGGTTCCTTCGGTAAGACCTCCGAAGATGACTTCATGCTTTTATCCTTCGATGGTCTAGGCGAGTCTTCTACCTTTGAGTTCTTCCTCGAGGTGACTCTGCTGGCTAATCCCGAAGTATGGCTGCGACATCTTTTGGCAGGGCCTAGTCCTTCTGATCTTGACACGTGTCCCGAGGGTGTTTTACCCTCCACAGTTTGCCTCTTTCCTTTCCTTGTATCGAAGATGCTTAGGAAGGAAATTCTTCTTCGCCGTCCTCTTATCGCCATGCACCCCACTAGCTGTCAAGTGTGATGTTTCATGACACGTTCTGCATGTTCCCGAGATTTTAGCTACCTTTTGACCTTCCCACCGGAAGCGCCAGATTCCCTTCACTATTTAAGTTTCGGTTTCTCCCTCTAAAAAAATTTAGCCTTTTCGTACTCTCTCTTCCTTAGCTCCGACGCTCTTTTTCCAAAACCCTTAAAGTTTTATCTTTTGATCTAACTCTTGTTTGGTGTTTTCCTCTGGTACCCCTTGCTTTAATCTTCTTATTATTTCATAAAGACGACTATTTTTCCCTTTTTATCACCTCTTAAATTCCTGATCAATCTTGCCTCTGCAATTTCCGGCGCCGGCGAGTTCTGTTCTTTTTCCCTTTGTTTTCCTTTTATGGCGTTTCCTTCTAAGGTTGACGTTCTCATCTCGATGATGAAGAACTTAGGTTTTAAAGATGATTCTTTCAACATAAAGGCTGTCGGAGCTCCGGGTAGCCGGCTGACTCCAGAATTAGTCGAGGAGTTTGGGTGCAACGAGGAGAAGCTCTTGGTCATGTTTCATCAAATTTCTGCTGGGTTGATTCCTCCTTTTTACCAACCTTCCAACCCTTTGTTTCTTGAAATTCTTTGCTCCCTTCCCAGTCCTCGAGGGGTAATGCAGCTCACCTGTAGTTCCATTCATCTTATAAACCAATGGGTTTCCCGCTCCGAAGATAACTCTCCTGCCGGTTGTACAGCGAAGTTTTACTTTACTGCCAAAAATTTCTTTCAGCATTACGAACCATTCTTAACGCTGAACAACGAATTTGCCCCTTGGGGAGTCGGGTTTCGGACTGTGAGGGGTGGTGTAAATATTATTCCGGGGTCTTTGGATTATTCCATGGACGAAGACTGGTATTCGGAGCCTGTGCTTCTGGAGGGTCCCATTCTTCGAGGCTGGAAGGATGCAGGTCGCTTCATTCCTCGGACAGAGTTCGAAATAGGACACGAGTTCTCGACTCAGCATTTGTTTACGATCCACTTTTCTGACGAGGAAAGAGAGTTGTCTCGCCAGGATTTAAGGAAGGGCAAAGGTGTTTCTGTCGGCTCTTTGAGTAGCTTAAAGCGTTCCCGGGCAGATGAGGAGACTATGGAACATGTAACAAATACCTCTTTTTAAGATTTATTTTCTGGAGTATGAATACTTGCCTCTATTTGTTTCCTGAGACAGACGGATTCTCATTTGCAGGGAAATATTGTATCTGTGGGTGGCTTGAGTGTGGAGAATGAATTGGTGGGCTTTGAATTCGAGGAAAAGACCGAGGTTGCCAGACCTCGCAAGAAGTTTTTGTTTAAGAAATCGTCCAAAGCAGGTTTACCGCATCAAAACAAAGTGCCATCGAATCCTTCGAAAAAGAAGATGAAAGTGACTGCTCTTGTCGACCTGTCCTCGGCGAAGGCTGTTGATGTGTCTCCTGTCGATAAAACTATTGAGGAGGTTGCCGCTATCAAGACGAATGTTGATGTGCCGAGTGTGCCTGTCTATGCCTCGGTGATGATTGCTTCTGCTACGACCACTGCCTCATCCATTGTTGCTTCTGTTTTCGCAACCCCTGCCTCAGCTGAACCTTCTGTCTTATCTTCTAAGAAGGTTATTCCTGTGGTTGATCTCCTTCTTCCTCGAAGAGATGGCTCGTCTGTTAGTATGGATCCTTCGAAGAATTTAGTTATCAGTTATCCTCGTAGTTCAAAATTTCCACATGCTCCTAGCTTTGTTAGCAAACACTCTCAACCATACACTGCGAAGAGATTTAAGGAGGTGATTTTTGAGAACCATAATCCGAGTGACTTTTCCAAAGAAATCTCATCTCGCTTTGATGCTCACGCCTCTGATCCTCTGGGCTGCCCTTTGGATCCTGAGTTTTGCAAGAAATTTGGCGTTGTTTTTGGAGGTGACCGTCTCAGGATGGAGTATGATCTTCGTCATCCGCCTTTTTCGTATGAGGAGAACCTCGATATGCTTCAAATGGTTCGCTGATTTTTCCTTGAAGTGTGAATAGCCATATTTTTTGGGGTTTTAGCTGAGTACTTGGTGCCTTTTCATATTTGTCACAGGGTAATTATCATGAGTCCGGTCTTCTGGATTATACCTTTGATCAATGTGGCGAGGCTGAGTATCATGGGAGGAAATTTTTTCAAATGCAACAAGAGATTGCCGAAGAAAAGACTCGTAGTGCTCGCGAGAGGAAGAATTTGATAGGTATGTATTTTGTTATCCTGTGTTTGCATCTTACCTTGTAATTTTATGCTGAGAAAATTTTACTGTTGTCCCAAAAAGCCGAGTTAGAAGAAGGGAAGAAGAAACTCCACGAGGCTAAGCTAGCTTTAAGCAATTCTCGAGAGAGTCGCAAGCCTTCGCATAGTGTTTCTGGTGATGGAGGTCATCGAGGTGAAATCGATAAGCTTATAAAAGAGAGGAATCAAGTCTGGGATGACAAGATTACTATAAGAGGAAGAGGCGTGAAGCTGAGGATCTTCTTGCCGAGGAGAAGAGGAAAAAGGTTAAGGCCGAGCGCCTTCTTGAGGAGGAGAAGAATAAAATGAGATTGTTGCCCGAAAAAATCACTTTTTTCAGCTGGATGTAGAATGCCTATCACGAGAGCGGGATGTTGCTTTTAGGGAAAAATCAATCACTGCCTCTGGCAGAGTGGTGATAGAGAATTTGGAGCAGGATATTAGGAATTTGAGGGTTCAAACGTCTGCGTTGAAGAACGTCAATAATGATCTAACTGCAGAGAATGCTGCTTTGAAGAAGGGCTGTAATGATATAAGTATGGAGCTTGCCAAGGCGAAAACTTCGAAAGATCATCTTTCCCGAATGATCGATGAATATCGGTTAGAACTTGCTAAGTTTGGGGCGGGTTCTTCTGAAGATATTAGGAAAAGGGCTACCCAGCCTCGCTTTACCAACCAACATGAGGTTGCTGAGTACATGGTTGTTAAAGAAAGTAGGGTGCTAACCCTGATCAAGTTGTTGTGATGTTTTTTGTTGTGCTTCCAGATATCTCAACTTTTCTTGTTTCTGTTACTTGACAGGCATCGAAGCCAACTTGCAGAAGAAAGTTGCAGACGCTGTATTTGCGAGGGATGAGGCTGTCAATCAGTTGGTGCTTGAAGCCGACCAAAAGTTGGAGTTTGAAAGGAGAGCAAAACAATTGTCGAAAAAGTTATCCGAGGAACGGCGACGTCGAACTGCCGATGTGAACAAGCTTTCCCAATAGCTGGAGCTCGAATGTAAGCGTCGTTCAGAGGATGTACAAAGGAGTGTTGAAGAAATGACTGCCGAACGAGATTTTCGCCTTAAGTGCCAGTAGGACCTTAGGAATATGGTTACTGGTTTTGCCCTCGTCCATCATCAGTTAAGACATGGGCAGGCTGTCGAAGAACTGCTTACTCAGTCTGCTTTGACTACCTCCCTAGCTACTAGCATGGCCTGTCGAATACATGGTCGATCGCTTTTTAGAGCTATCGGTATTGAGCCTCCTACCTATGGGGCCGTTGGTGCAAGGGATGCTGACGCGATACTTCCAGGCGACGAATACTTGCTTCCTCAGGAAGTATTTGTAAGGTTAGCTAGGGACGAAGCGCGAAGGAGAGGGCTACTTGGGAATATTCCTGAAGACAAAGGCCCTGATGATGATGAAGGTGATGGCGATGATGATTCTGATAATGGCCACTCAGGTGGCTCCGAAGGTCATCCCAGGGGAGACCCCGAGAATGATTCTAAGGATGATTCCGATGGTGATTCGAAGGATAATCCAAAAGACGGTCCCAAGAGCGATTTCAGAAAAAGCCCAAAGTACGGTCCCAAGGGTGACGTTTCAGCTGAAATTGGCGACGCAGCCTGTGCTGCTGCACGGAATCTTGGCGACGTTCAAGGGGGGAGCACTGGTGGTGGTATGGTTGTCAGCTTTGATAAAGGGAGCAGTTATTTGTTTCAAGAATCCGCAGCCGCGTATAGCGAAGAGAGTGAGAGCAATTCTGAGCCCGTGAGGGAAATGACTCCCTCGAGACAAGATCATTCTGGTTTTCGGACCTATGAAGAGGAATTGGAAGCTGATAGAGAGCTTTGGAATGACACCGAAGCGTTTGGAGAGCCCTCCCCTCGCCATGGTGTGTTATCTGACGAAGCTTCTCCCATGGTGTAGCAGCGAATTTTTTTTTTGTTTTTGCTTTTCCTTTTGTCTTTGGATACAAGAATTTTTTGTACCTGGAATCTCCCATACTTTTGTGCTATATTTTATGAAGAAGTCTTTTTCATTTGCTTAGAGTTTTCTCCTTTTTAGTTTTGTATATATTTTGTTGAGAACTTCGTAGTCAGGTACGAAGTTACTGTTGTAATATTCTAGGTTTCTAAGGTTACTCGAGGTGCAACTCCAGGGCTTACTTCGATGTGGGAGATAGTAAACCAAGCTAGTGGGGGCTTATGGATCACCCTTCCCAAAGGCTTTTAGCCACTTGCATGTTTTAAAGCAACAAAGGCTATCGAGGCCATAGGTACCCGTTTTGCCTCAGAGTACTGGGTGGTTATCGAGGATACCGGGTATCCTCCGAGAGAACATGGTGGTGTTCTGATAATCCATTGGTCCCTAGTAAAGCAGTGAACTGATGGTGGGTAGCTGATATGTATGCGCTTCGATAATAAAGTAGCTCAACGGGGGAGTGCTGGTCAAGGCTGGAGCTTAGACATGGTACTATTCTTCTATCGCGGTCTAGAATTCGACCCATCTGTATCTCGTTAGCCCCTCCTCGAGGCTATGTTTCGATTTTTTAGAGGAGGTCCCTCGGCTGCATGACTCGCCTGTTATTCCCGTGAATACAAGCGAATCAGCTGCCTCGGGGTTCCATCCACCTTTAGAGGTGGATGTTGATCCCATTTATCGTCCCCTCGACGCCTCAGAAAGAAAGGTCCTCATGGTCGTGTGGTAGTGGGTTCAAATGCTTCGTTAGCTTAAGTAGCTTAGATGCAAAATACCCACCGCTAACGGGGTGTCTTGTGGGTAGAGGACTGTGTCATATAGCTCGTAGGGCCCTTATGGCTTATATGATCATCAGCTCTGTGCCTGCTATTCGAGGTCTTTTTATGTTTTTTGGCGTCTGGGCCTTTGGCGTTAAGGCCTTTTAATTTATTTGCGTCGAGGCACTAGGGGAGATATGGCGTCATGGCCTGTTTGCTTTATATGGCGTGAGAGCCTTTGGAGGTTTGCCTATTCGGGCAGGACTTTCGCCTAACCAAGTAGGATCTGGAGTTTGGATCGAGGTATAGTGCCTCGAAGAGTACAATATGTATTTTCTTAACAACATGCCAAGCTGCTTCTTTTATTTGCTTAATTCTAAAACTGATATATCTTATGTGTTGCTTACATACGTGGTTCTAATTGAGGTATTTCAGATGCTTCCCCTTAACTGGGGTGCTTGGCTTCTGTCATTCGAGATTGACTAGGCTGTACGTGTTGTTCCCGAGCGCTTTTTCGATGACGTAGTGTAAGGGTAGAAAATACCTACCCGATACAAAAGCATCCTAGATGA
>JAJJMA010302810.1:0-13868 GCA_023529015.1 Papaver nudicaule | reverse complement strand
TCTAGAGAGAGGAAAAGTATCATACTTGCTCTCTATAGCCCAAGGCTGAAATTAGGGTTCTTGTTGAGAGATTATACTTAGAAGATTGGCAAGGTAATTGAGAGTTGTAATCATGCTTATACTAGTGATAATCCTTGGATGTAGTCCTTACTTATAAGGGCGAACCAAGTAAAATATCTTGTCAAGTATCTCTAACCCTTACCTCTTTCATATTTCTTATGTTACTTATTAGATGTATGTCTAGAAATGATTGTGTGCATGTGATGTATGATATTTGGGTGTACTGTATAAGATCTAACCATTGGGGTTTTATACAGTTACACGTAGGGCCTAGCCTAAAATTGCTCCTCCGAAGTATCTTTCCTGGTGTCAGTTGAACAAGCCTTGCTGTCAGATGTGCTTGGTGTTAGTGCCTTATTGCTTGATACAAGGAATTGCTCTCTGTGCTCGGTATGATGTCCTTTTCCTTTGCTGATAGGTCGAGTGCCTTGTTTGTGGACGACTGGGCTTCTCATGGTAGTGTCGTCCATTCCAGCCTCAACGTCAGCTATGAACTTTTCTATGCAGGACTCCGTTATCTTTTGGTGTTTGGCTTAATTTGGAGAATCCTTCCTCGAGTGCTCCCTCGCCTGAACATCGATTTCGTTGCATAGACGAGCTTTGGTAGGGTCACCGAGGATTTCTGCGATTCCTAATGGCGTTGGGAATCGAATTCATCTGTGCAAGGTAGAGGGCACTCTTAGGATGCTGTGAAGCCAAGGTCTTCCCACAATTGCATTGTAAGGCGAGTCTATGTCAACTACACAGAATGATGTGGGTTGTTCCAGCTTTCCAACATGAAGTGGTAACGACAACTCTCCCCTGGGCATCGAGGGTTTTCCGTTCAAGCCATAGACATTGTACGAAGAAGGCACCAAGGCTCTTTCCTTTCCAAACATCTTATCGTATGTCCTCCCGAAGAGTATGTCCACAGAACTTCCTGGGTCCACGAGTATTCTAGGCATCGCCGTCTTCTCGATGTGGAGTGTGATTACTAAGGGATCATTGTGTAATCTTCCCTCATCGGGAATGTCTGCTGCCGAAAAGAAAACTGGGCGCCTCTGCCATTCTTCCAGCTGCCTTTTCATTGCCACACTTAATATTTCCTTTCCCTCAAAGTCTCTTTTGTGAATTCTATCCACAGGGATACCTTCGAAGCTTCGCCCACAAATGTTTGCGTGAACTATGGAGTTGCAGTCGTCGAATCTTGGAATGCTTTGGTCAATAGTGATTATGTATGCTTCGTGCTTCTTCTCCTCTGGCTGCGGCTGATTTGGAGGTGGCTTTGGTAGTTCAAGGAAGTGCTTAAATTTTCCTTTTGAGATGAAAAAGTAGATTTGATCTTGCGCGGTGACGCAGTCCTCTGTTGTGTGTTCATAGAATTGGTGAAATTGACAATAATCCCTTGAGTTTCGAGTGTGCTTTGGCTGGTTTCCTCTGTTCCTCGGGTATCTCATCTCGCCTGCCAGTTCGGATTGCTCGATGCTTCGGAGAGCGTCCTCGATGGTTACACACAGCTTTGGCAGCTTTCTATCTTGAAATGCAGAAAAACCTGGTCTTTGTACGCCGAACTTTCTGCCTCCCTCTTGTCCTCTTTGAGCACCGCTGTTTTCAAATTCCCTTCGAGAGTCATTACCTCTGCTGTCATTGTACTTCCTATTATCATGATATCTTCCGTCACCAAATTTTCCCTCGCTTCCATATCTCCCTGCATCGTTCTGCCTCTCTCGCTTTGAAAAGTCCCATGTCTGGTGGTTCGTGGCTTGATCTCGCTCTTCGAGTGACAAGTTGTTTATGGAGTGCACCTGTTTTGATATGGCTTCTCTCCCTTGGGTTGATTACTCCCTGATTTCGTCCAGTGTGATTCTCTCCTTTTGGTACTTTCGGAGGTCTTGTAGTGTCTCCACATTCTTGGAGAAGAGTCTGTCATACAATAAATGGTTCTTGTCGAGTGCATTTAGATATGCCCTCACCTTGTCTTTTTCAGAAGCTCCATTTCCTACTTCGACGCACTGAGCAGTCCACCTGTCTGTCAAGCTTTTAATGGATTCTTCGGGTCTGACTCTAATGCTGAACAATTTCTCTACTCCTAGATTTGATGAGTTGTTGTACAAGAAATGAAGTATGAATACTTTGGATAGCTCTTCGAAAGACGAGATCGAACTAGCTGTTAGGTTGTCATACCAAGCCAAGGCTTCCCCTTTCAAGATGGAAGGAAAATACTTGCAAAGCACCTCGTCTTTATCAACATAAGCCAGGAATACTCGAAGATACATTTTGATGTGCAGAGTTGGGTCTCCTGTCCCATCGAAGATTGAAGCAAAGATTGGCATGGTGCATTTTACCAGGATGGCTTTAGCGAGCAGCTCGGGGATTAATGGCGAACGGTTGACGTCGTTGATTGCTTGAGTAAGCTTCATTTTGTCAGTCGGTTGCATCCGATTATCGAAGAGCTCTGCTCGAAGCGTTTTAATTTGTTCCATCATCACTTGTTGTAGAGCTTGCGCCTCGGCGTTCTTCCTTGCCTGCTCATTTTCGTATATTAAATGTATGTTGTTCCCTTTCGGACGTATACTGGGCTCGTTTTTTCTGCTCGAGATCACTATATCAGGGTCCTTGGGGTCGTTTCCCTTGAATTTGGTGTGACTTCTTGACGTTGTAGGTCCCCTGGATCGTGATACAGTTTGTGGGCGAGAGTGTCCCTCGTTGCTCCCTTTGTAGTTTGATGCCTTCTCCGCAGCTTTCTTGGTTGCCTCTGCTAATTGCTTTTTTAGTTTCCTTATTTTCTTGTTCTTCTGAATCAAGTTTTGGAATTGTGCAGCCCTCGTGGTGTTTTCTTCGGTGGGTTGGGGTGCTGGGACTGCTTCATTCGGGATGTCGTTTTCGCCATCGTCATCGTTATTTTCTCCATCCTCCTCTTGGATTTTTTTGTTGAGGTGGTTCGTCACCTACTGGGAATCCTTCTCCATCAGGTCCCAAATCTTCTATTTGCACTTCCTCTTCATTTACGCGCTCTCTGTGTTGTACTGTACTTGCAGCTACCTTTGGCGATAGTCCTTTGCTTGTGGAGAATCTGGTGTTATGCCTCGAGGATCCCGTGCCATGCCTCGAGGATCCGACTCTTTGCTTCGGCATTTGGTCAGATTTTGAAGTCATGCTGACAGTGACCCTGTAGAAAACAAAAATCCCATGAGGTCCAAAGCGGCTGGTGCAGTGTACTAAGTCTGTCATGCGCCCTAATATGCGTAACAGGTTTTTTCCTGCGGAATTTTAGGGTTGGTCAGGCTTGGTTATGTCCAAACCCTAACTGTTTTTGTCTTATCCTAATTTTTTTTTTTTTCAGAAAAAGGATCCTGGCAGACTGGCCTGCTTTCCTAATCTGGACCCTGATTATGAATACTGCAAGGTTCGTTTCTAAATATGGACTAGATAAAAACCCTAAAATGTCCCTAGTTTTGTTTTTCTCAACATCATGGGTATACCATATTTTACAGGTGTTTCTTTTGCAATTAGAGTGGCTTATCCAAGGTGAAAGCTATTCTTTCCTTGGGGGTTCTGCTGTGATTCTTTTTGAAAGAGTTTATTATACTTTTGACCAGATCTCTTCGTTTCAAGGCTTGGGATTCCCTGTAGAAGCATCGATCTCATCAAACTGATGATTTGCTCAAAAATCCTTGAACGTTCTAAAGCTTTGAAGATCTTTAGACACCCAAGGTGGTGGAGCTCAGAATAAAATGATAAAAATGTGATGGAAATGCGATTTTAAGAAAGAGTTTGAAAACCCTAGAAAAAAAATTCTCAAAAAATTTGAAAATCATAAATCACAGGCAAACCCTAAGTTGTTTTAATCAGTCCCTGTTTCTAGCGCCAAACTGTGTGAGTATGAAATCTGCATAAGCACTTCATACCCGACAGCCAATAAATCTATACTAATACCAAGGCAATACAGACAGTATTTGATCATACGAGAGTGCGAAGAGAATAAGAACAATATCGAAGATAATACATAAGAGAATATGTTGGATAAGAACACGATTACTCATTAAATCTTGTGGTAACTAATACATGGATATGATCCTTAGAAGTTAGAGGAGAAAGCTAACCTAATCTCGCCCTTCACAACTTAGGTTACACCAAAAATCCAACCCTTACAATGTTTCTCGAGCCCGCCTTATATAGGCCGAGTCGGTAGTGGTTTACAGCTAATAAGACAAGCTACTCAATCGTGGTGGTGTCAGAGTTTGTCGAGTAAGGCGGTTCCTTCGGTGAGACCTCCGAAGATGACTTCATGCTTTTATCCTTCGATGGTCTAGGCGAGTCTTGTACCTTTGAGTTCTTCCTCGAGGCGACTCTGCTGGCTAATCCTGAAGTATGGCTGCGACATATTTTGGCAGGGCCTAGTCCTTCTGATCTTGACACATGTCCCGAGGGTGTTTTACCCTCCACAAGGGATACCAAGATTGTAACGCAAGATAGCTCTGAAATGTCGAGGCCCAAGTGTCTGATTAAGCCCGGCAATCAGAATAGCCAACAAGTAATCCTGCGCGTGCTTGATTCTGTTGCTCTGCCACAGGGCTGAATCACACTCCGTCATAACAAAACGATCAGGTAGAACCTTCTTCACAGCATCAAAGTATTGGATCGCCAAAGAGCTCATGGAATGTGGGGAGATATCATCAATGCATAATGAAAATTATCAATACCACATACTTGTTTGTATATAGTAAGTGCATGATCAAACGTTACAAATATTTTCAAACGTTACAAAAGCAAACTCTACATGAGAAGAAATCAGAGAACACAAAAGAATTTAAGTTGTAACACAAGAGATAATACAAATATTTTTAACATTCAAATTTGGTTTAAAGACAAAAGAAGCACATCTTTTTTAGGTACAAAAACTTGGGTAATAAGGCTTTAACCTTTCTCCATCTATTAACCATCTAAGTATATATATCTTGCAGGCCCCATGATTCTTGGTTGCTCTTCACAGTGGTGATGGCACCATGGGACGACTCAAACATATCTTAAACTTTTGATGTTGTGAACTTTTCTGACAATGGCAGCCCCATTTCTCCTTGCTTGCATGTTGCGTAGACGCCGCCATCTATTCCTTTTTATGTCTTCTGCAAGAAGAAGCCATTGGTGAACCTTGATAGATGTTGAGAATTCATCGGAAGCACATTTGATGGAGTTCACCTTGTGTCTTTTCAAATTTGCCGATGAAGCTCGTAATTGCAGATACTATTCTCCTATGACGCAAACCTTCAGTTGCCCAATCAATATAAACACATGGTGATATACAGTAAGAGGATGCATAAAGTTCAACAACATTGTTTTCATCCACCAAGTGACCCTGACTCGCACAATCACATCAAGATATATCTAGTACTCGCCCAGCAATACCTAACAGTTATAAAGTCGTATATTTTCGAATGATCCTAGTATATATTACACTTGTAGCACATTTTCATGACGAATAACAACCATGGAGAGAGATGCATGTTGAACATGGTACAATAGTCCAAACTACAAAAACGTAATATCTCAATTCCTTTAACCAAATGAATACGAAGAAAGATCGATGGTTTAACATAGTTGTAGAATCTCGAAGTTGATGCATTACCGAAAAAGAGTAAATGCAACATAAAATTGAAAGAGAGAAAGAAATATGATGGAGGCCTGAAGGTTGGAATTCGGCTCAAGTACTCTCGCAGAGCCAAAAAATACGTAAAGTAGTTTTGGACTGCTGAGATTTAGTCTCTTATGTAAACATGAATCATATAGAGTTAGAGATACAGAGTTAGAGATACAAATTTATTAATAGATTCAAAATATTGTTAAAAGTAAGAAATAACTTTCCCCATTTAATTTATACCATGACAGATTGACAGGCTATCTAGCAAGACTACTCATAGGTTAACCCGCTTGTCTTAGTGGGAACTAATGGAATATTAACAAAGAATACCCATTAATAACAACAATAGTGCAATCCTAGAGAGGTGTAAACATTATATACTTAGGATTAGAGGGTGAAAAGGTTTTACAAATTATTGGTACATGGGTACTGGTGTCTGGCACTAAAGTCATTCATGATAATGAATGGTACTATCGTGGCTGCAAGGGCTGCCATAACAAAGTAGTGGAAGACGAATGTTATGCTTTGGTGCATCGGGTGCAGAGTTAAAGTCGCTGACTACTCTCTAAATTATATCTTTGCCCCACTGCAGTGGTAAACACACATCAGTTCAAACTGGTAGTACAAAATGGCAATGAGACATGAAAAAAAGAAAACCAAGTTGGCAAGGATATGCACCAAATTTAGGTCACAGTTTGCAATCAACATTTTTGAAAGGTTTTATCATGGTGATTTACTTATGTTCTTGACAGTCAATCCTAAGTTTGTGCGAGGGTACACCTAGGGGTTAAGCCAGATGAAATAGTTCGGTTATCTGTGGCTTATCTCAAGACCATCGTGAATGTGAAGGCTAAAATTTATTTTCAGCACATTGGTGGAATGACCATCCCTGCACATTTTGATTAGTGTTAGTATCATGAAATGAAAACTAACAAAAAAGTTTAAGCAGCAATTTACTACGACAGATTCCGAGATTACACCTTGTAATTGTTCGATATATGTTCACATTACAACGACTCCACAAGTTTTTTCTAAATTCGATGGTGTTGCAAGTTCAACAGAGATCTTTCATGGAACCAAACCTCAGGGTTACTTTAGCAATACATCCTCTGCACCACCAAAGAGATGCACATTAATGGAAATAATCATTAGTAGGATAAATATAACCACCATGGAATTTGGTATGCAGCATTTTTCACATGTCGGTCGTACATCCGTGTTTTATAGAGTTAACTCGTGGATGCTGGACGCAGATGGTGCCTTGTTGTTTGTTGTTCAAAGCTAGTCGAGTGGTTACACATGTCAACACACCTAAAGCATCTCAGTATGAAAATATTTGACAGACACATGAATCACATTCCATAATATTTCTTAAAATGGACCAAATTAATTATTTTAGTTTGCCGCATAACTGACCTGTGAGATACGTCTTGGGCATGAAACTTTAAAGGTCTTCAAAGGTGTCTTTGTGGACGTTGGACCCAAACAATGTCAGTATTTTTGTTCAAAGCTGATCGATTGGTTACACATGTCACGATACGAACATTGCAGCACAATACATGCAAGATCAGTACCCTGAAACACATCAATTCAAGAGTCCAAATCTACATAAATTAGAAATCCGGGTCGACAACTCCTAGAAAATCAATAAAATAAAAAACATTCAAAACACTTAATCCTCTCAAAATCCAAATGGCATCATAGAAAGTAAAGGGATTACTACCATGAGACTACATACCCACAGAATAAAGCATGTTACTGCATCAAGCACGCAAAAGTCGGAATGACATTAAACACATTTCTGTAATAAGTTTTTAAATATAAACACAAAAGACAACTGTTATAAAGGGGGACCTTGAACACATTATCTATACCCTAATTTTGCTGATAAATGACTTGTAAGGTAGTTCAAGTAATGACATAGAGAAGTTACCCATGCTTTCTTCCAATTGTTTCAGTTTACCTTTAACAAAGATCCAATTTAACATGGATCCACTACAGCTGAAGGTGATGTGGAGAAGGGTTAATAAAGAAGGATAAGTGAGCATAAATGTGTGTTCTTGGTAACCAATACTTAGAACACCAATGTAAGAACTTAAAACATGAACCAAAGAACCAAAAATCAGCGAAATATAAGAAAAAAAAACAACCTGGAGACTTGACATCAGCTTTGATCCTTACTTTCGAATCAAACAGAGACAATCCATGGAGACTTGCCATCATCTTTGATCCTTACTTTCGTATCAAACAGAGATAATCCATATAGAGATATCTATACAATTTCAGGTTTGTATTACCTGCAATACAAACAAATAGAATGTGATCAATACAAAATCAAATAATCAACTTAAGTTGGCATTTGTTTCCAATCAAAAGCATCAACAGTTTGCATAAAGCAGATAAACCAAGAAACAAATTTTAATAAAATCTTAGCTTACGTAGATCAAGATACTGCAACAAAAACAAAGAAATAGAAATGTAAATCAATGGCTGATCAAAACACGAATTAAACAACAAGACTACCGAGAAACCTCGAGAACGATATTGTTAATGGATGGGTTTCTGATCGTAGATTGATTCATTAAATGTATATAATTTGATCTTCATCTTGTTTGTATACCCGAATCCGCAATCAAAGCAAACGATATGGCTGTTTTCTTAATCTTATTTATTTTTTTTGATTTGTTCTTATGGGTTATTGGTTAAATAGATAGTGCACTTGATTTCATTGGACGACCGTTAGGGAGTCCATTATATGATGACTTCTGTATATTTGTCCGCCACAATGAATGTACCAAAAAATCAAAATCAAAATATTTGTTCCAACAATTTCATGAAATTGTGATGTAATTTGAGATAATCAACGAAATTAGTGATCAATATAATTAGGATAGTATTAAACTAACACATTCGATGTTCAAAGTTCATCAAATCATATGTTGATTTGATCAAAATCGATCAATTAAGGCATCATATTCATCCAAAAAAGAAAAAAAAAAATCAATTCTCAATTTTCTACAGAACCCTTAACCTGACATAATTCAAGCACCTTATAGTTTCTATTTCAAAAGCTTAAGCTTTCTTAATGTTTGTGTCATGTCGAATCGAAGCAAATCAATTTTTGAGACAAAACAAAGTAATTTTTACGAAGAACACAAATCCAGAAATCTGGGCGGATACGACGGGTTTTATGTCGGGTTTCCATACGAGTCCATAACGCAACCCATGTCTATTAATAACATTCATTTCTTCATCTTTTGAAACTACCTAAGCTGTTTTGGAAGAGATTTTTCCACTCCCTTACAGTAAATTCGAAAGGTTATCATTTTACACTTTATTCTCTTGATTCTTACTAAAATTTAGCTTTGTAACTTAGTTTCATTAATTTTGTTAGACTATTGTACAGGATTCAAGAAAATTGAAGTTGTCCCTATAGCTTCCTTGAACTGTTCGAGGAAATTCCCCAAATAAATTTTGCTTCTCTTCCTTGGTTCATTGGTGTCCGAGTAAGCCCTCCTATTTAATCTAAAAATATGTATACACGGGTGCATTCAAACTAGCACAATCGATCCAACAGTAAACCATGTTAGTCTGCTCTCAACAACCACAAGCTATCTGGACATGGATCATCTTACTTTGCGTAAACCATCACGAAGGATAGATAGTTCGTTAGTCGTTCAAGTCCATGTGTATGTCTCATCATCAACAACTCGTGGTAGGTATTCTGACTCCAACTTTGTATTTATCTTATCGAGCACATCCAACAGTTTTAATACAAGTAGTTTACAAATTGGTTTCCTATTTTTGCTCATTTTTCTTCCCTATACTTTGTTTCTATTTCTGCATTGCTGCTTCTTTCTTGCAATCTAAGTCTTTTTTTACTATAGTGAGATGAGGCCATTGCACGCGAATAATCTCAACTATTCAAGGAAGGAATTATAGTCCAAGAAGTTTGTCGTGGGTTTGTTCAGGTCCAGGCCGACATAAACCAATCTCTACAGCTGAGTAATATATGGTCTTCCGGTTATTCCGTCGCTCGAGTGGCCAATTTAATGGTAATCTATAGGCATCAGGTTGTGTGTGTGATTTGCCTTTTTAAGGGTCGGTGACTGTTTTGATTAGCAAAAATGCAAGTGGACAGTGGTTATGCCAGTTAGTTTATTTTCTCAACATCACCCAGCAGATAGTCTGGTAGTAGCCTATTAACCCAAGCTCTTACTTCATTATTAATCCTCTACATGGTTTTCAACAGCCCTCCATGGACAAAAACTAAATCACCAACAACAAGAATAGTCGGATTCTCAGAAATAAAGCGTCTGGAAACCGGACCATTTGGACGCAATGCAGCAATTCTATCTCTATCCTTGATGAAATTCTTTCCTAATCCCAGGTAAAACATTAGGTACCCCCTTAATACAAGAACCTTAATGATTTTTTTTCTCTATTCTCGATTATGTATGTGCCGGTTCACAAATTATATCTGCAGAAATAATATACTTGCTTTTGAGAGGACCGGATATAAATGCTTATGAATTGTGTGCTTTCATAGGGAAAAACAGTGACATTCTTATACATGCAATAGGTCGCATATTCTGGAATGATGGACTTCCTTCACCACAGGTACCAATTCATCATATCATTTACATCATGTAGTACCTTGATGTTGTATGTATGAACAATGCTCTCGATGTTGTTGAGGGTAACCTCCTCTGTACTTTAAAATTTGACAGTTATTATTGAAAAAAAAGGGATACAGAGATATACCACCAACTTTTTATTTCGTGAACGTATGTTGATTTTTTTTTACTTGAACAATCTCACAAACAATATTCAATTAACCTGAGATGAGTTCTTTATTCAAGAACCGAATCTAAACAAGAACAAAATCTTGTCAATCTCAAAGAGATTGATTCACTCAAAGGTTCAATCAATGTATAACAATTGCAATACTTAAAATATATCAATCGGAGATAATATAATGCGGAAGGTAAAGTAATGCAAGACATCCGAAGTTTTGTTAACGAGGAAACCGCAACCAGCAGAAAAACCCGGGACCTAGTCCAGATTTGAACACCCACAGTATTAAACGAATACAGACGCTAGCCTACTCTCAGACTTCGGACTAGAATGTATCGAGACTGAATTAACCCTCCAAGCAACTCAACTATCGTTGTGCTCCTACGTCTCTTGACTCCCGCAGAAACCTACGTACTTGATTTCCATAGCTGATGTCCTTTACAGGCCTAGGAGTTGCTCCACTTCCCTTCGTGAAGACTAGCGCTACCCTGCCTCTAACAGGATGCGTGATGTACTCGATTGTAATTAAACAAGAATACGATTGTGATTTCCTTTAGACTTAAAGTCAAGGTTAATGGAAATCGATATACTGATTAGGGCTTATTGATCTAGCCTAAACAGCTTTACTTCGTAACGCGTGACGAACCTAGTATTAAACCTAGTTCGTGAATTTGCGTTATGGAACTTCTAGGTCTTATAACACTGAGTGCAGCCTTACGAAGTTTCTATCAAAACTTGGTCTTTGTATGATTGAATAAATCAATCGACCCAAGATACAAGATCAAGGAATTTTACTTCTGACCTGTGCTTCACGATCCTCAAGTGAAGTCTTTCAAATAGTCGTAGTTCAAGAAAAGGACTTCGAGATGACGACTAACCTTTATGCAAGGATACACAGATGTGTAGAGGATTGAGGTTGTATCTTGCAGAAGGTCATCTATTTATAGTGATAATCAAGGGAGGCTTTGCTTTAAAGTTAAGAAACCTTGAGTAGGGCTCAAGCAAGTTTCCGAACTGAGAAAAGTCCATAGGCTTCCTTTGAGGTCCAACTCAATCTTCTTCTAACCCGTTGGTCGAAACCTAAAGGTTGTGAGAAGACTCGCCTTAATCCAAAGAAGGATGGCACCGGCTCAAACAAGTTTGACCATGCGTGGAAAATGTGGAAGAGCTCCATGAGTCGGATTGCGTATGGGTTCTAGAATCCAAACACAACCTGACCGAAAATTTCAATAATGAAAATTTTCATGGCTTATATGAACGCGTTCATGAACGCGAACATAGAGCAACCAGTGGAGTTCAGGAGAATTACTGAACTCGTATGAATGTGTTCATGAACGCGTACATATAAAATATGCTCGTTCTCTGAAATGCCTATCACCAACATATGAACGCGTAGACTGTTAAGGTCTATTTCAAGAGACAACTCTACTCACTTCTACTTAGTCATATGATCACAAGTAATGTGAAATGCTAAGAGAACTAATCCTTAAAAATCCTTCGGATCACATAAACAACATCATAGACTAATTTAAATGATAGAATGGTAAATACGAAACTTGAAAGGTAAACCTTTCTAACCTTTAATGAGGACGATTTTTTTTATCAAGTATGTAAGCTCCGGTCTTCATCTTCAGTGGTCTTCGTCTAGAATACCTAAACCTATCCTAGTACGAATTGTATTGTAGACTTATCAAGGATTGTGTTTTTGTCATATAAACTTGACAACTGACTTGAGATAACAACATCAGTGGGTTCAACCGAGCAATGCTCTAACAATTATATGGTTATATATGGATTCTATTGTTTGTGCACTTATAGATGCATAAAATAACTGAAACCATCAACAGTAAATCGATGAATGCCTAGGTCTCCCTAAAAGACGCAAAGAATAAGAGCGGTTGAAACGATTATCAAGTGCAACACTATAGAGTCTAAGGTGGTCTTTAGTTGTGTTTTTTTTTTCTTTAGTCGTCCCCCACACTGCTGCTACAGTAATCTAGTTTTATTGTATTTATTTTTTAATTGCAGGTGGTAATACATGTATGTGAAGGATATAAATATACATAAAAGAATACTTACAATTGTATTCTCAGCATCTCCTTCCTTCCTAAGCGTCAACCAATCATAAACACTAAACAAACCCAGAAAAATAAGCAGATCAGACCCAGAAAGATTGACAAAAACCCTAATTGGAACGCATCCTCAAAGACAAAATTAAGATACAAACGACTTCGGAACGCAAAATTTCTGTTGGAATTGAAACAGAAGCTCGAATTTGCCAATAATCAAAATTAGGGTCAATGTTTTCTTCAATGATTTCGTTGTTGTGAGTAAAGCTAGATAGAACCGGAAGATTTTCTGTTGATGGCTGCTAAAATAAATTGAAAAAGATAAGCTTGCCAATAATCAATCTACTAAATATAAGATTTAATACCTTTTGCTGCATCAATACAATTAACCGGGGAACTAATCAAAGAAGCAGAGAAGAATCGAAAAGAGAAAAAAGAAAAAAACACAGATGATAAGAATTTAAGAGTTTTTAACATTTGAAACTAAGAAATAATTGAGCTCTATTTTCATAAAACATAAAGAGAGATTCATACCGTTTGTTTGGGGAGAGAAACAACACCAAGAAAAATTGCAGAATTCTCAAATGTCCATCGATCGATGAGAGATGACATATTGTTGTATTAGTGAACACCCAATGGTGAATGCCGTTTCACAATTAACTCACTGGTGGGGACTAAAAATTGAATACAGAGTTGTGATAACATGTGTAAGGTGCAGAAATATTCTATGAAATTTGGTGGGGAAATCTCAGCCACCTCTCAGAAAACCCGAAGGTATCCTGACCGTTGCGTGCCACAACAAACACTTGTGTTTTGTAAGTATAAATGTGCTTCATATACTATGGTAGAGCTAGCATCCAAAGTAAAAATGATTAAATAAAAAGAAAAAAAATCATTGTGCATGGGAATATTTTTCCTTTGAATCGTGCATGAATAACCTAGTTTAGGGTTTTCCCGGTAAAAATTTGTATGAATAACCTTTCAAAACTAGTTGATACATGGGTAACTGCAACAATATGCCCTTAGTGTATTTTGCCCATGTTCACATGTTATTATTATTATTAGATTAGCACTTCTTATTGTTAACGTGTCTCTGTTGTCGTAGAAAAATATCCTTAGTGAAGCTAACCAAGTAGCTGTAAATTTAGACTACAAATCACGTATGCAAAAATTTATCAGACGTGAATTTTTCGTGGGATTCTCCTGGAGATTTCACCGAGGAAAACATGAGAGGTTGGCCCTGTTTCCTACAAAAAAATAAAGCGGCCACCTTACGTGTTGAAAAAGGAGGGGTACCGAAATACAACCAACTTTTCGTTTGGGCT
>JAJJMA010302801.1:0-10127 GCA_023529015.1 Papaver nudicaule | reverse complement strand
AGAAGGAGGGTAAGACCTCCTTCTGGCAATCTTCCTCTCGTACTGAGAGTGCTCGCGCTAGTGCTGCCGTGCGTGAAGTAGAAAAGTTGAAGAGTGAACTGTCTGAGCTTCGTACTAGCATAGATGTTCGTATTGCTGAAGTTAAGTATGCTACTCACGTGGAGATGGTTAAAAGTATTAATGAGGTAATTGATTACACTGAATCCAAAACCAAATAAACAATCCCTCGTCCTCCAGCTGCTGTGCTACCTCTCGTGCTTGCTGCACGCATGAAAGATCCTTCTCAGTGATGTGTGACTGCTTCTGAGTATACAAATGGGACTGATTGCCTTTGATTATATGTTTTTTATTTTAGTTTAAACTTTGCTATCATGGAAATGTAATCATTGTTTTTTGTTTTTTGACAATCAGTTCTCTTTTTGTAGTAGTTAAATTTTTCTCTAGACATTGTTTTGGAGAAGTTGGTTTATTCCTATTTTTCCATGAATTTTAATCAATCCTTTTGTATCCATTCTCATAGTGAACTTAGTGACCTGATAGCAAGAGGGTTATTCTGTGTCTCAGTGTTTTAGATAATTGTTCTGAGTAAAGGTCATACACTGAGTGCGATCAGTGACCTGAGAGTTAGAGGGCTACTCTGTGTCTCAGCGTTTCTTATTCAG
This sequence comes from Papaver nudicaule, assembly GCA_023529015.1. Classification (NCBI taxonomy): domain Eukaryota; kingdom Viridiplantae; phylum Streptophyta; class Magnoliopsida; order Ranunculales; family Papaveraceae; genus Papaver; species Papaver nudicaule. The sequence continues at coordinate 9,465 of JAJJMA010302801.1, read as the reverse complement.
ATAGTTGTTCTGAAGAAAGGTCATACACTGAGTGCGATCAGTGACCTGAGAGTTAGAGGGCTACTCTGTGTCTCAAAGTTTCTTATTCAGATAGTTGTTCTGAATAAAGGTCATACACTGAGTGCGATCAGTGACCTGAGAGTTAGAGGGATACTCTGTGTCTCAAAGTTTCTTATTCAGTAGTTGTTCTGAATAAAGGTCATACACTGAGTGCGATCAGTGACCTGAGAGTTAGAGGGCTACTCTGTGTCTCAAAGTTTCTTATTCAGATAGTTGTTCTGAATAAATGCCATACACTGAGTGCGATAAGTGACCTGAGAGTTAGAGGGCTACTCTTGTCTCAATACTTTGTTTTTAAGAATGATTAGGTGCTGAACCGTGTATTGCGGCTGCCTACGTACCCTTGGAAAAGGGATCAAGCACGACGTAGTTCGATTTTTTTTCTCTCTAGGGGTGGTAAGGTTTCAAATACCTGTTATTCCAAGGGTGGCATAACAGTTCTCCTTTCATATTTTTTAAGTAATAAGATCCTTTCCCTGCGACATCATGTATGATGTACGGTCCTCCCCATGTTGGTGCAAATTTTCCCCATTTTCTAGTCTTCTGGTATGCTGGAATTTCCCGCAAAACGTACTGCCCCACTAAAAAGTTCCTTAGCTTAACTTTTTTGTTATATTCTGTAGCTAGCCTTCGATTGTAGTTTTCCATTTGTTGTAATGCCACCTCTCTTCTTTCTTCCACATCATCTAGCTTTTCGTGCATGAGATCTGTATTGAGCATTTTTTCCCAAGCTTCAGTTTTTGTTGTTGACCTCTGTTGGGATTACTGCTTCTGCACCGTAGGTTAATAAAAAAAAGAGTTTCTCTCGTTGATTCTTTTCTTGTGGTTCGATTAAGCCCACAGAGTGTTATGTAGTTGTTCACACCAACTTTTCTTGTTGAGATCTAGGGTCCTTTTTAGGTTTAGGGCAATGGTTTTATTTGTGGCCTCTGCTTGACCATTACTCTGAGGGTAAATGGGGGTTGACTTGCTCTTTTGAATATCGAATGCGCTGAACATCTTATCGATGTTCTTTCCTGACAGTTGTTTTCCATTATCTGAGACTATAATTGTGGGTATTCCAAATCTGCAAATTATGTTCCCAAACAAAAATTTGAATACGTCAATATCTCTGATTCGTGCAAGGGCCTTTGCCTCTACCCATTTTGTAAAGTAATCAGTGGCCACAATTATGTATCTTCTTTTCTTTGTTCTTTCGATTAATGGTCCTACAATGTCCACTCCCCATTTCACAAAGGGCCAAGGGCTCATGCCTGAGTTGAGTGTTGTTGCTGGTGCTTTAATTTCTCTGGCGAAGCGCTGACATTCCTGACACCTGCGAGACATATTGGCTGCGTCTCTATTCATGAAAGGCCAATAGTATCCTTGGGTTTTAGCTTTGTGTGCCAAAGATCTCATTCCACTGTGGTTACCTGCATCACTGTAATGGATGGCAAGTAATATTTCATGCCCCTCTTCTTGGGATAAACACCTTAACAAATAGCCATCTCGAACTCAGGGAATTTCCGAGTTTCTGGTACGCAAACCGGTTCGTGAACCGTGCGCCTGTCAGATTTCGTCAAATCTGGATTCCGCTGGAAGTACTGGGCTGAGCCAGAACTTAGACGTGTGTACGTCCTCAGCTGTGATCCATGGACTCTTTGCTCAAGAGTACTCCTTTAGATTCATCCATATCCAACTAACAGTTTGCAAGCAAACCATTGCAATGGACACATGGCACCGAATCTATCTCATTCATTCTTGTACTCACAGTATTTGTGGGAGCAAACACTGGTCATGACACAAGGCCACGTTACACAAGAATACGATCTCAATCGCTATTATCACTACTAAAGTAGTCGACTATATTTCGAAAAAATAGATAAAGTAGAATAGAAGAATATCCATAAAGTCATAACTCCTACTAACCTTTTGTCGATGAAGAATAATTGATGTCTTCTTTGTCTTCACAGTCTTCGTCTTCAAGGTCTCTACTACTTTGTCTATATCCCAATTCCGAAATCTAAACTCTAGTAGGCTAAATCAAGAATTGAGTTTTGACACCTAAAACTGACAACTAGCTTGACATACCAACGCTAGTGGGTTTGACCGGACAATGCCCTAACAGTTATCTATGGCGCTATGGGCCTACAGGATCTCTCCACGAAGCTCCACCAGAACGTCACCCTACTCACTAGTCTATAGCGCCGACGCCATACTACCAGCAGAAATTAAAGTGCCATCTGCTCGCATTGCAGCGGCAAGTGGTGTTCATTGGAATGAAGCCGAGGTAGCAGATTCAAGGATAGCAGAGCGAGACTCTCTGGATTCATGACGAACCAAAGCGGAGAAACACATAAAAATGTATCAGAAAAGGTTCTCTCGGGCATACGACAAATCCGTGAAGCCGAGAACTTTTCAAGTAGGGGACCTGGTTCTGAAGACAGCAAAATACATCCAACAAGACGCAACGACGCCAAAATTTGCTCCCAACTGGGAAGGTCCGTATGTCATCTCTAAGGCATCTGCGAGTGGATACTACAAGATAGTCATTAACGGCAAGTGGCTGAAGGCGTACTACGCTTAAAAGATGAGGCCACTAGAAGATTGGAGCCCGACAAGAGGGACATGGAGCCATGGCGCCACAACCCATGGCGTCCTATAAAAAAAAAAAAACACGGCGTCATGGGCATGGCACCCCAACCCATGGCGCCACAACAAGGGAGAATGAAGATGAGGTCAAGGACACAAGCTTCCCAACACAAGAGCAAATCCTATGGAGCCACACCAACGGGTACGGGCTCAACATCATGAAGACTCATTGCACCAGGACCTGACAGAACTTTCCACCATGGCGACATCAAAGGGGACGAAGCACGACCTCACACGGGTGAGTTCACGACTTCCCAACGAAGGGAACCAAGATCACATTTGAAGAAAGATCAACACAAGGAAAAGAGGACGAGAAAAACCCGAAAACACAGGAGCACGTGGAGACTTAGGTCAGAAAAGAGAAATTTCATTCTTTTAGATAAAATGTCAAATTTTATTTGAAATATATAAAAAAAATGAAGATTAGTACTTCATAGGCACCAGAGTTCTGATAATAACACTCTCTCAAACCTAAGCCTTCCCCTCGTCAAGATATCAAAACCCAACTTTCAGAACAAGCCGTCCAACAGAGAATAGTCTCGCTTGTAAAGCATCTCCACCCTCTGACGAAAAACATTGTTCATCTTCTTCAGACTCTCAATCACCTCATTAACCTTGTTAGACTCTTCAACCAAAGCTTGTTCCTTAGCCCGAATAACTTTCAACATTCGTCCAGCCTTGTCAGATAACCCTTTCAAGTCCCTTTCGGCACGGAGGAGAGCCTTCGAACAGGGGAAAACGTTAGAGACCATCCCAGCGCGATCCACCTTCACGATCTCTAGCCGCTGACGAAGGCAACCAACATTGCACATCAAAGCCTCTAAAACAGCAATACGACTCTCCCACCTCTGGAGCATCCCAGAGGTTACGTCGTACAGTTTCTCCTCTTCCATCTCCTTTATTACAGGAAGGAGCAAGGAGACCATGGTCACCATGACGAGAGTATCCTTCATCAACTGGTTGGTAGCAACATGACCGTACGTATTCCAAATCTTCTCATAAAAATCCGCATAAGGAGTCGGCACAAGGAAGCCACCAACAGACCTCTGTTCTTCAGAAAGGGAAACCATCTTTGGCTCGAAGGGAAGACCGGCTCCCGAATGGTCAACATCATATATTCCTAGGCCGACGTTGTCAAGAACTGAACCACCATTAGATGAAGGACCAGCACCATCAGTACCACCATTCTCATCATCTTCATCCAAAGCAACAACTGAAATCGGAGAATAGGTCGGAGAGCCTCCCTGGGCAGGTTTCTTCCTCCTAGGGACACTCGCACATTTCTTCTTGCGAGGCTGCACCCCCTGAAAGGGAGAATAGCATTCGGTTAGCAGACAACAAAAGGAAAAGACCAAGTTAAGATGAGATAGAAGATTTACCAGGTCCCTTGTTGGTGTCTGAGCAGGCGGAGAAACCTCTTCAAAACTCGATCTTCCAGCACTCAAGCGACCTCGACTCCGAGTCACCATGACTTTACACTGCAACACCACCGTTCCTGTTAGGAAAACAAGCATACACACATGATAAAATTACAGGGAGACACTCACCGAACTTGGAATCCATATTCTTCGCTTCACGTAGGCTTCCCTCGGCGGGGACGAACCAGAATTGCTCTCATCGGCCATGATTTCAGAAATTCTTCGTTTGGTGTAAGCCCTCTTCTGTGAGGACGAACCAGAGTTATTGCTGCCAGCTATGGATCTCAGAGATCACACACTACGGAGGAACTTACGTGAAGGGATGAGGACGGGTGATATAGTGTTGCATTCACTGCATATATATGCACACAATGAAACCCTAGGAGTTGGATGCGCTACGCATAAAACGGGATGCTGACTCAACCCTGGAATCCGCGCAAGATAGAGACGAAACGATGCTGCATTCAAAATCCTGGTCAAAGTCTGCCAACAAACTCACGCGAGATCCCTTCGAAGATTTCCAAGGAAGAGGAGAAAAAAAAAAGGAATTCGTACTAAGAAACCGGTAATTCCTCTCATTTTCTTTCATTAGCAACATGAAATACAATCTCACATCCATATGGAGCTAGAAACCCTAGAAGCTCATGGAACTGGAAACCCTAGAAGCTCCTTAGTCAAGTCAAAAGGCGACTACAAAACCAATTCTCTCGACCAGAGGGTGGAGCCGCGAGAACCGCGAGGCCACACCCAGGGAACCCCAAGCCTGATATTAGCCACACCCTACGCGCCATCTGTCACCTATTGTCCTACATCACCCGGAGAGGAAAAGAACCCTATCTAATAACACATCTGTACTTGCATACGAACTTACTTTTGATCAATTCTTCGTAACTCTCTGTTAATATAGAGTGAAGAATTTAAGGCTATTAGGATTGCTATCACCATCCCAGTGCTTAGTATGAAACATTACTGTTCCACACTAACCCGGGGACTTAATGTAGATGGTGAAAAATGGGAGAGGGGCAAAAATGTAAAACTACTCTCTAATTACGCCTTACTAAAGGCAATTGCCTACTCGGGCGCATCTCTATATCTCATAATGCAACCTATTCTATGAGCTGAATATACTCTCTATGAGTTCTCTCTTATAACTCCCGGTGGAGAGGATAATATCATGGTGCAGTACCGATAACCTCACCAACATGTAAACCCATCAATTTACTTCATGTCGACATCGCCTCGAATTCCTCGATATCAGAACTAAATTTATCAATGGTATGTGGTGGAGAGTTAACAGAGACGCATCCTCACGGATTTCCTCTTAAAGTATGACTCGACATCCGAGTCTCAATGAAAACCTCAGAAGTACGCAGCTCCAGGCCTGCCCAGAGCTCTCTGAGAAACATACAACAGCCTAAACACACTCAGGCAGACCACACTCTAAACACAGAATGGTCTAATATACCATGGATAAGCACGCCATGACTTACAGCGCGCCGTAGCGCAAGTGCACGAATACGCCATAGCGCAAGTGCACAAATACGCCATAGCCAAAGTGGCATAGCCTAAATACGAATAGATTAGCCTTGGTCAGACACCAAGGCCTTCGCCCCTAGGCATGGTGCCATAAACCATGGCGCCACAATAAAGCTGGCCTTGGCCATTGGCCAAGGCCGTGTCTTACAAGACCATAGCGCCATAAACTATGGCGCCACAACAAAGCTGGCCTTGGCCAATGGCCAAGGCCGTGGTCTCCTAGATCATGGAGCCATGAGAATGGCGCCATATCAAAACTGGCCTTGGCCAGTGGCCAAGGCCGTAGTGTAAATGCTGTGGCGTCATGATGTTGATACTAACTTTTGTTTGGCGCCATGAGTCCCTGGCCTTGGCTGCTGCTATACGTCCAATATGCGCGTCTCTAAAGCGCCACACTCACGTTGGCCACATAGTCATAGCCACACGACGCTGTTCAAACTCAACGCAACCATGCAATATCTGCATACCACTCGAGATATCAAAACATCACAGGGGGATAACTTTAGGGGTATTGGTCTAGCGGTCTACGACAATTAGAAAGAAACTGATAGAGATAATGGACATTTACGAGAAAGTGGTGCTGAGTGGACATGTTCTACACGACTCTAGCAGTTACAGAGAACAACTCATGTCCTCCACTCCTCCACTCTTCCACGACTTCCACCTTCTATGTCGAGAGATCAGGGTGAGTTCAACACTATAAATAGAGGCTTCCTCTATCTTCCAAGGCAGAACATCTTTCTAAAGCATTCATAAACATTCTCAGAGCCAAAACACCTGAGTAATACAACACTCTTCTAGCCTTGGAGATTTCCAGTCAACCTTACGACGGAAATCCTGAACTCTTACACCCAAAACACACATCCTCAACCCGATCTCAAGTTTCTTCGTTGTTTCCCTCCCTAGATCAAACTCTATCCTCTCTGTGACCAAAGCAAGACTTGAACGGCTATTGACTTGGTTTTGGCTCGTCTTGTTCGACTTTGATCTCGAGCACTACGAAAGTACCCAGAGACGGTGCATTGTTTTTCAGGCAAAAACAAGATCTTATAAACCCAACAAAGCGGAGAGAAAATGGTATACTCCTGAGAACTTTAACAAAACCTATGGTGACTTTATGTCCAAAACTAACAGAGTTAAGTGGAGTGTCGGGCCCAAGCGCCTTCCTCGTAATAGAGGTGAGCATCGTCTTTTAGAGGAACTTGAAGCTGGTATAGTTCCTGGTACTGAGACTCATGATGAGCCCACTCCTCTTCCTGCTTCTGATGTTTTGAGGAAAACCCATGATTTTAAGTGGGATGCTACCCCTGTAGAGATAATTGGTCATAGGTCTTGGGGCTGGGAATGGAATGATAAGGCCTGTACTGGTCCCCCCCGAGCGTGTCATCCCGATCGTTATGGAGATTATTGTGCTTGGGCTTTTAACTTTACGGGTTTTGGTTTTGATTATGCTTAGGTATACATTGGTGCTGAGCAACTTCTTTTCTTTCCTTTATAAATATTTGGTGTTGAGTCCCACTTGAGTAAGGACTTATATTTCATGAAAGCGCCTCTTAGTGAGACATATTGTTATTTTTTCTTTCAGAAATCGCCAGAAGGAGATGAAACTACTTTTGGGGCGGAAGAAGGTAATGGTCCAGAAGCTGGCAGGGTACTTGTTATTGTAGTCTTGTTGGAACTTGTATATCTTATATCTTATATGTTATTCTGCCCCTAACTCGTATTTTGCCTGCTTTGCTGCATAGGCTACCAAGAGAGCTAGAGTCTTTGAGACCAATGATGATGAAGCCAGTAGCCCTGAGAACGAAAATGATGATCTCGAGGAAAAAGAAAATGATGACAATATCGTTGATCTAGGCCAGGACGAAGAAGAGGGTGGTGGGGACACCCAGCATCCAGATCTTGGAGGTGGTGATGTAGTGGGTGAATCCCAATATAAGTTGCAGCAATATCCTCTTCGTTCTTCTTATCGTAGTGAGGGTGATCTGCCTGAGGATCAGTTTGAAGATTTATTCTTGAATGATGAAGAGAGTGCGGGTACCGATGCTGAGAAAAGGCGTCCCAAAGATGTCAAGTCATCTTCTCCTGCTCATACTGATGCTGAGCTTTCATTTGGGAGAGGGTTTGGTGGTGCAGATTCGAGTGCTCAATCAGCTGGGGTTGTTTCCAGTATCTTGTCTTTACCACCTAGACCCCCTTCTCCTCTCTTAGGGTGGAGTTTTAAGACTGCTTTGAATGATGCAGGCCAGACTTCCAGTGAGACCCTCAATATTGAGGCTCAAGCTGGAGGCAATACTGAGGCTCAAACTGAAGGACAACATGTTGAATAAGGCGCTGATATTTTTAAGTCTGTGAGGCAGTCAGTAGGAACTCAGTTTCAATTGATAGAGCCTGGTTCTGATAACTACTAAGAAAAAAACTCGGCCCCGGATTTCAGAAGTGTTAATATTTCAAACGACAATGAAATTTTTCGTTGGGGTCTTGACCAGGGTTATTTTTCTGTTCCTTTTGCTTCTTCAAGTGTTGCTGCTGGGACTGGTGTTGAGACAGCGTTATGGGCTCGTATGCGGGTTACACCTTTTGAGGCTGTCAAAGAAGCTTGGACTACCAATCCTTCCAACTATGTGGGGCAGAATTTTGAATTGGGCCTTCCTTCATCTGTTAAGGAGATGCTTAGTATGCTGATGGTGAGGCATGCAGATTGCCCCAGAATATATTTCTTTTGGTGAACTTCTTTTTTCTCTGACTTTATGTGATAAAACTAAACATTACATTCTGATGTTTAAATATTATTTTGCAGATGGCTAAGCTTCATCAATCCAACTTTCTTCTTCGGCAATTATTCCAATGTAAGTCATTGATGCTTGAGGCCCGTAACCTGCAGTGTGAAAAGGAGCTAGTTGTTGAAAAAGAGCGAGTCGCCGAGTTGCAGAAATCCTTGAAGGGTGAAGAGGGTTTAAGTATTGAAGAATTGGAGCGTGAGGCTGAAACACTGCGTAGTGAAGTTGAGAAAGTACGCAAAGAAAAGGCTGCTGCTCAATCTCAAATTTTTGGTGAGTGCCTATTTTTTTATGGCCCCCTTGTTATACATATATTAATAATTTTTTTTATTTGGGTACCTTCTAAATTGACCCTTTTCTGGTCAGTGGCGATCCCTTCGGATCCTACGGAATTGTATCTTGACAACCTTCGTCTTCGTGCACGTGAATCTTCCTTAGAACTTAAGATAATTGAAGTGATGATTAAGTGGAACCGTAAGGTGGAAGCCACAAACAAGTTGAACGTCGTATGCTGTGAGTTAAGAGATAAATTAGTGTCTTTGAGAAATGAGTACGATGCCTCTAAGATAAATGCATCTAGTGAGATTAGTTGGTGGAAAAATTCATCATGTGATTCGGCCAGGAAAATCCTTTCTTTAGAAAATTCTTTGCGGTCCATGGCGTTTGAGCGAGATAGTCTTGAATCTAGCTTTACTGCTCAATTAGCTGCTCTGAGGGATCCCCGTGCGGAAATATTGCGCCTTACGAAGATAGAGGATGAATCAAAAATCCATCTAAATAGGTTGAAACAATCTGCCTGGAGCTTGAGAGCGAGATGACTCGTTTACAAAATGAAGAATCTTTGTGGAAGGTAGATTTAGATTAGAATTATTAAAAATATCATGAATATTCCTATCTCATACCAAATTAGTGATTTACATTTTTGATGTGTTACTTTTCTTATTCTTAAATTTGATTATACTCAATCTTTTGTCTTATGTCAGAGCTCCAGAAAAAACTTGAGGAAGCAGGTGCAAAAGCTGATCAAAAGCAGAAAGACT
>JAJJMA010302797.1:0-10064 GCA_023529015.1 Papaver nudicaule | reverse complement strand
TCACGGCGACGGAGATGGAACAACTGCTGGAATCTCTAGTCCGAGACGGACTCGTAGAACTACCCAGAACATTGAAGCCTCCCACCATTGAAGAAATGAAACACCCTCATTATTGTCATTATCACAGGAGAATCAGCCACGCCACGATCCAGTGTAACAGTTTAAAGCGAATCCTCGAAGAACACGTTGTCAAGGCCAAGGCACGCTCTTACATATCGTACTCAGAACCTCCACACATCCAAGCTCTCACAGACCACAAAGAACCTGTGAACCAGATAGTGGAGAATCTGATGCACCAACTATGCGAAGTTCTGTGCTTCTCGAAGTCACAATGACGGGATATGTTTACAGCGCTCAACCACGTGGTATCAGGGAGACGGCTGCCGTTTGGAGAGGAAGAGGACCCACACCCGTCAACTCCAGACAAGTCTCCAATAAGATACGACTGGGGACTGCTAGCCATGCAAGGTTGGGGAATACTTACGACTGCATATATACGCGGTGTCGGATTCCCCAACACGTTATTGGACCCAGAAGGGAAGATCAATGGCATCTCTGCAACGACACTAGAAACCTCGGGAGGTTCACCACACGACGTCACTGGATCCCCGGAGACGCAGGAGGACCCCGAAGGAAGGACGGTGATAACCCGTGGACGAATAACTCTACAGGTCGAAGTAAATGGAGTACGAACGCAGGCCGAACTCTATGTAACCCCACGAGACTTCGAGCACGACATGATCCTCGGACACTCTTGGTTCCGGGACAACCAGAACTTACTTAACAAGACTGCAACCCCACAAGGAACACCAGCTGAACCAGAGGAACTCCACACATCGACAGTATCCTTGTACGAGGAAAGAAGGGCCTCACCTAGTCCCGGGCAGGAACCAAGGACGGAAGCCCCGCAAAAGATAGACGGAATGCTTGTCCCCAGGTATGAGCGGATCGTGAACCCTACTCGATATTTTAGAAGATGGGCAACCTCTTCCCTTGGCCACGAAGGCCTTAATATCTCGTTTAGCCAATTAGAAATAGGAGACGAGAAAACCAACGACAATAGGTTACCCGTCGTCGTCAAAAATCACCATTGTACCAGAAGCTTCACCGCCTCAGAGCCCCGATAACCAACGACGGAGGCTACGAAGTAGGAAGACTGGTGATGAAGACTAACAGGCAAGGAGGAGGGGAGCCCACAGGACCTTACGTGGTTATTAAATCCACGTTGAGCGGATACTACAAGCTCACCTCGCTCAAAGACGGATGCAAGGACGCGATAATAGTCAAAGAGAAGCAGATTGAAGCATATCCCAATTAAAACCTCAGTTATAAAAAAAAAAAGAGAATATAACCATTGTACATAGTCGAGACATGAGACTCCTCCTATTATTTGTCTTTCGAATAAATACTAATAAAGAAATTCCCGAACCATGAGTCGAGAAACAAAACCAAAACAATCAGAAAAGACCAAATAACACAAGAGCCTTAGCCTTTTCATAAGAACCCCTCATGTTAGAAAGAACTTCTCGTTCCTTCACAAACCTAGCTTCCAGTTCAACAACCTCTTTTTCTTTCGCCGCGATGACGTCTTCCGTAACCCCCTCAGCCTCAACCTTCGCATTTTTCTGTCTCTCGAACCTTTCCCGAAGCCAAGTCACATTGTAAGACTCGGACTCAGCAGCTGCGATAGCATCCTCCCAATCTTGTAGCATCCCTGGTTCGACCCCAAGCATGGAGTTTCCCCGCATCTCGGCAATCCGCTCCAACAGAACTCCGACGAACCCTTCCACCACGACACGATTTGCGTCCTCCCTTGCAATGTGCCCGAACTCTCTCCATATACGTGTTTACATGTCCTCATACTCTTGAGAAACAACGAAACCGCCTATAGCCACCTGGTAGGACCTGACTCTACTCAAAAGAGGAAAAACAACACCTCGGCCCGGGTAAAGCGCATTCAGTCTAGCCTCCCTGGCTTTAATCTCGGCATCGACATCGTCCCTGGAGCCGGAGTCCACAATCTCCTCAGTGTTGCCGTTCTCGATGACTTCTTCCTCGCCCCCTTCGCCCGTGGACACGCCTACAGTAGCAAGGGAAGCTACGCCACTAGTCACCGCCATCTCGTCATGCATTAACTCTCCGCTATCCTTCGTAGACTGAAAATGGAGGGGTCAAAAGAAAAGAGGGCGTGAATTACCTCCGGTTTAGAAGTAAAGGAGAAATAGCCAAAGACGTAGAAAGCGCGAATTTCTTACCACGACGAGATGCGACTCCTTGCAAAGAAGTGATGAAGCATTGAACGTCTCAGCCACCTCTCGCTCCTGGTCACCAACAGTCGAAGACCCCACTGGCTCGTTGTCTCTTTGATGATCCATCTGCGAGAATATAATACCAGAATGAAGATTCGACTAAACATTAACAGGGGAACAAAGCAGTCCTAATGAAAGATTCACTACCATCACATCGGCGTCTTCATATTCTGGCACGTATCCCTTGGGGACCCTCATCCGAGGTCGACCCCTCCTAGTACCTCGAACTGAAACCATGTCATCCGACTGGGGACTAGGAGTGGAGCATACCTACAGAAGAATAATGAAGGGTAAGAAGAAAGACATTTTATAACCAAGAAGGAGTTGCGGACGGATTACCATACCTGAGAGGGAGCTACGAAGGCGCCTCAACTCCCCTCATCGACGAAACCACGAAGGACTTTGAGAGTACCATTCCAAAACTCATGATACTCGAGAGTCATCCTCGCCGGTCGGTGAAGAAAGATAAAAGGAGAACGACGACCGAGGTGAAGCGATACGTCAAGCGAAGACCGCAATTCAGCCACAGAGGGCACAAGTGACAACTTCTTCGGCACATCTTGATCAAAACCCATCGCTCTCGCAGCCCTATCAATATTGTAAGGAATTACCACCTCCTCTCCTTGAAGGTAACCAAGGATGTAACCAGGAGTGCTGTTGTTGATAAAGATAGCTTGCCCAACAGTAAGGCCATTCGACTCTCGAGGTCCTGATCGTAACTCAACACCAGGGTCCTCCGTGAAAGTTATGGGTTGTATAATGTCAGAGGAAGAGTTAGTATACCATGGACGGAAGTCGACATTCCTCTCATCATCTAGCAAATCTTTCAACTCTGGAGAGGGAATAGGCAACTTGCTATTCCACTGCAGAATTCGAGGACACTCCTTCAATGTGTCGCTCAAAGAAGCCCCCTTTTTGGGTCTATGAGGTATGAAATGCTCCCACAAGATCGCCTGGATAAACGAGGGGTTTGCGTAAGTACTAACCCTGCTGACGTCGGGCACCGATATATCTCGGACGAAAGCATCGAACTGAGCATACTGAGAACCGAGGAACAAGCTACCGATATGCAAACTCTGACCATGAGCCAGGAGAACAGCAAGGGGAACAACATGAGGTTTCAAGGTACCACGGGGGGCATCAGCGAGAATGTCCCTAGACAACCAGAGTACTAGGAACGCGGCAATGCAGAGAATGCTCTCAGGAGTTCCCCTATTGGGACTCGTGCCACCCACATACCAGTGGTCGGTCCACTTAATGTAATTCTCGTTTGAACAAACTTTGGGTATCTGCAACTCTCGGATCTTCCTGTTCAAGACCTCGATCATCACGCCTTGATCCGAAGAACAGCTATCTGGGAGATTCCCTAACATTGAAAGATGGTATAAAGCAGCCACCGACTCTAGAGAGATCGCGAACTCGCCCCAACTAGTCACGAAAGTCTTCGTTGCCCTGCACCAACGAAGGAGGAAAGCAACAATGGCGCCAGAATCCTTATACATCCTCAAGTTCCTAGTTGCCTTCACCGCGTGGAAGACTCCTGACCGCTCCAGAATCGGCCGAACCTTATCGTTAGTCAACTCGAAGTCATACCAAGCACAGCAAAGTGGTACGGCGAAGGACGGAACCCTGAAGTCAACAGGTACGCCCTCAAGTGCCTTGGATTCCATGCAAAACCTAACAGTCTCCGACGGTGCCACGATCAAAGAATCGTCGAAGTCGCCTTGCCTTGGGATGAAACAGGCAGAAAAGTCTCCACGACCAACAAAGGCAGTCGGTTTCCTAACAACAGGATCATATGAAAAGCTATCATCACACTTGGGAGTCCTGGCAGCGGTATCACGAACGGAATGGTGACTGGAAATTGACTTCTGGTTACCACCGCGCTTCCTCTGCAACACACAAACGGATCCAAGTAAGTCATCGCTACTTGTATTTTCTAAAATATATATATATATATATATACCCAGGCGTAGATGCTTAGTAGAATACATGTACGGCAAAAATTCATGAATGCGTGCGGCGCCATAGCCATGGCACCGCCAACTTGGCTCCAATCAATAACAAAGCCACCTTAAAATATACATACATATACGCATAAATAATCCTTTACGAGCATGCATATGGCGCCATATTCATGGCGCCGCCAAATCAAGCCCCGCGGCGCTGTGGCGCCCCCAATTTTTCATGGCGCCACACTTTGTGGCGCCACCAAGTTTCCCCTCTCGTGTGTGTGTATATATATATATATAAAAACAACAACTAGGTCACTTAAAAACCCTAGTTTACCTTATTGCTCTGTGTTGTAGCTCCACTTGACGACATAATGAGCAAGATCGCAAATACAGAAAATAATAGGGAGGAAGATAATCAGAAAGAGGAAGAAAACTGCTCTGAGAGACCTATCTTTATCCTTCTTTCTTTGATAAAAAAAAAAATATTTAACCTAGACATGAGTATATATATATGGAATCCCAGTCCCAGTGGGACTCTCGAAAGAAAGGAGAGGGAGAAGGCCGACCCCCCCCCCCCCCCTTTTTTTTTTAAAAAAAAAAAAGTGTGGCGCGGATTTCGAGGCAGCATGGCCATGGCGCCATAGCCCCGCCCGCGCCACACCTCATGGCGCCATGGCCGCCTATACCCCATGCGTATGCACGCGTCCCTTGCGTATATAAAAAAAAAAAAAAACCTTCCCTAACCAAAAAAAAAAGAAAAGAAAATTGCTTTTGACTATTAGGGTTGTTCACACCAAGACCTAGTCTTGGAAACCCCTCTAAAACATAACGACAACAACACACAACGATGATAAAAGTGAACACTAAACCCTCGAAAGATAATATCACCATCCGAGTGCTTAGCATGAAACATTTCTGTTCCACACTAACCAGGGGACTTTCTGTAGATGGTGAAAAATGAGAGAGGGACAAAATTGTCAAAAACACTCTCGAAACCATGTCTTATTAAAGGCAGTCGCCTATTCAGGCTCATCTTTATAGCTCAGAATGCAACCCATTCCATGAGCCGAACAAACTCCCTATGAGCTCTCTCCTATAACTCCGGTAGAGAGGGTAATATCATAGGGCAGTACTAGTGATCTCACCAACATATTAAACCCATTGATCAGCTCAGAGCCAGACCTCGCTTGATGGTACACGGTGAAGAATCAACAGAGACGCGTCCTCATGGATTTCCTCTTAAATACGACTCAACATACGAGTCTCGGTGCAAACCTCAGGAATATTGAAGCTCCAGGCCGGTCCAGAGCTCTCTGAGAAGCATACACCAGCCTAAATAGGCCTAAGCGGACCTAATCCCAAGTTCAGGAAGGTCTAGCATACCATGGATAAACACGCCATGACCTCAAGTGTGTTGTAGCATAAGCACTCACACCACGACTAAGGCACAGGCTGCCCAAAGTCGACCTTGGCCAGATGCCAAAGCCATAAACGCCACATAGCATGGCACCACAAACCATGATTCACAAAAATCAGCATTGGCCAAGAGGCCAAGGCCATGGCGTAAAACGCCACAAACCTACAAAGAGCATGGCCGCAAACAGGCTGGCCTTGGCCATAGGCCAAGGCCGTGGCGCCATACCCCATGGTGCCACAACAAATAGGCCTTGGCCAAAGGCCAAGACCGTGGCGCCATAATCCATGGCGCCACAACAAGATGGCCTTGGCCTTTGCCGTGGCGCCATGAGCCATGGCGCCACCATAACTAGCGCCAAAGACGCGTTTCAAACTGGCCTTGGCCAAAGCGCCATCAAACACTTATGGCCTTGGCCAAAGCGCCATCAAACACTTATGGCCTTGGCCAAAGACCAAGTCCACTCCTATACTTGTGTCCAGGAGACACTACATCATGTTGGTCACGACAATCAGTCGTACAACCCTACTCTACTCAACTCAACTACGCAATATCCGCGTATCACTCACTCGAGATATCAAAACGTCACACGGGGGGATAACTTTAGGGGTATTGGTCTGGCGGTCTACGGCAGTTGAAAGAAACTGATGGAGATGATGGGCAGTTATGAGAAGATGGCGCGAGTGGGCATGTTCCACACAACTCAGGCAATTACGGAAACCAACGCATGTCCTCCACTCCTCCACTCTTCCACGACGTCCACCTTCTCTGTCGAGAGATCAGGGTGAGTTCAAACTATAAATAGAGGCTTCCTCTATTTTCCAAGGCAGAACATTAAGAACATCAAAAAACGTTCAGAACACACATAAATAATCCAGAGCCTCAGAGAAAACACCTGAGAATCGAAACACGTTTCTAGCCTTGGAGATTTCCAGTCGACTTCACGACGGAGATCTTGAACTCTTACACCCAAAACACATCCTCAACCTGATCTCATGTTTCTTCGCTGTTTCCCTCCCTAGACCAACCTCTATCCTCTCTGTGACCGAAGCAAGACGGGAACGACCATCCTTGGTTTAGGCTTGTCTTGTTCGACTTTGATCTCCGAGCACTACAAAAGTACCCAGAGACGGTACATTGTTTTTCCAGGTAAAAACAGTTGGCGACCACAGTGGGAGATCATTCTCTCGGTTTCAGAGAAACTTGCTCAAAGATGGTTGAACTTAGGTCGGGATCAGATACCAAAAACTCCAACTTTTCAACGAACGGTGCTGAAGCCTCCAACACAGCACCTACCAACCCACCTGTATCCAACAATACGCCCAACGTACCCGTTACCCAAGAAACTTCTCCTTCAACACCTATCATTTCAACTATACCCAACACCCGAATAACAGAGCAGCAGTTGGTGGAGCTTTGCATCAACGGAATGGTTCCTGTATACCGAGCCCTCTTGGAGAACCTCCACTTCCAGACCTTCTTTGAACTCCACAAAGCCGCGAAGAGGCCTGTCACCGCTACACCCGCTTCGTTCAAAAGAACCACCACACGAACGAGGGACGAATCACCTATGGTCGCGCATCGCCAGAGCGACATCCAACCGGCCCAAGAAGCCTCTCGAGCCTACACCACCTCTTTCTTCCCCATGTACGATGGAACCAGTCATGCGCGAGAACACGTCTCACGTTTCTTGGAATCTCTGGGAGAATACGGATACAATCATACCTTGAGGCTTAACGAATTCCCGAAGTCTCTCATCGGAAGAGCTTATCAATGGTACACTCATCTCTCGCCAAGAACCACGAGCACCTGGAACGGATTGATGGACGCCTTCTTCAAGAATTTCTTTTCGGGAAGGTAACTCTCTCTGATTTAAGTAAGATGCGCCAAAGAGCTGGAGAATGCCCCGATGAATACGTAAAAAGGTTCAAAGGGCAAGCCCTCGGTTGCTGCGCCCCAGACATAACGGAGCTGCAATTAGTGGAAATTTGCACTGGTACCATGACTCCTATCTACCATGCCCTCCTAGAAGATCTTCAATTCCAGACTCTCGCTGAACTCCAGGAGGCAGCGGCGAGATCCACCCCTATGATACCCACGCTGAGGGAGAGGACTCGACTACTAAAGCATGGAGAACTCACTGGAGAAAACAATGGAGGCTCATACAACGAAAGGAAGAGAAAAGCAGGAGAATACCTCGCTGAATACCAAGCGCAAAACCCAACGGCGCGAAGCACGATACCGGAAGGGGACTTGCAACAACGACAAGAAGGAATTGATCTACCGAACGACCTCACGGCGACGGAGATGGAACAACTGCTGGAATCTCTAGTCCGAGACGGACTCGTAGAACTACCCAGAACATTGAAGCCTCCCACCATTGAAGAAATGAAACACCCTCATTATTGTCATTATCACAGGAGAATCAGCCACGCCACGATCCAGTGTAACAGTTTAAAGCGAATCCTCGAAGAACACGTTGTCAAGGCCAAGGCACGCTCTTACATATCGTACTCAGAACCTCCACACATCCAAGCTCTCACAGACCACAAAGAACCTGTGAACCAGATAGTGGAGAATCTGATGCACCAACTATGCGAAGTTCTGTGCTTCTCGAAGTCACAATGACGGGATATGTTTACAGCGCTCAACCACGTGGTATCAGGGAGACGGCTGCCGTTTGGAGAGGAAGAGGACCCACACCCGTCAACTCCAGACAAGTCTCCAATAAGATACGACTGGGGACTGCTAGCCATGCAAGGTTGGGGAATACTTACGACTGCATATATACGCGGTGTCGGATTCCCCAACACGTTATTGGACCCAGAAGGGAAGATCAATGGCATCTCTGCAACGACACTAGAAACCTCGGGAGGTTCACCACACGACGTCACTGGATCCCCGGAGACGCAGGAGGACCCCGAAGGAAGGACGGTGATAACCCGTGGACGAATAACTCTACAGGTCGAAGTAAATGGAGTACGAACGCAGGCCGAACTCTATGTAACCCCACGAGACTTCGAGCACGACATGATCCTCGGACACTCTTGGTTCCGGGACAACCAGAACTTACTTAACAAGACTGCAACCCCACAAGGAACACCAGCTGAACCAGAGGAACTCCACACATCGACAGTATCCTTGTACGAGGAAAGAAGGGCCTCACCTAGTCCCGGGCAGGAACCAAGGACGGAAGCCCCGCAAAAGATAGACGGAATGCTTGTCCCCAGGTATGAGCGGATCGTGAACCCTACTCGATATTTTAGAAGATGGGCAACCTCTTCCCTTGGCCACGAAGGCCTTAATATCTCGTTTAGCCAATTAGAAATAGGAGACGAGAAAACCAACGACAATAGGTTACCCGTCGTCGTCAAAAATCACCATTGTACCAGAAGCTTCACCGCCTCAGAGCCCCGATAACCAACGACGGAGGCTACGAAGTAGGAAGACTGGTGATGAAGACTAACAGGCAAGGAGGAGGGGAGCCCACAGGACCTTACGTGGTTATTAAATCCACGTTGAGCGGATACTACAAGCTCACCTCGCTCAAAGACGGATGCAAGGACGCGATAATAGTCAAAGAGAAGCAGATTGAAGCATATCCCAATTAAAACCTCAGTTATAAAAAAAAAAAGAGAATATAACCATTGTACATAGTCGAGACATGAGACTCCTCCTATTATTTGTCTTTCGAATAAATACTAATAAAGAAATTCCCGAACCATGAGTCGAGAAACAAAACCAAAACAATCAGAAAAGACCAAATAACACAAGAGCCTTAGCCTTTTCATAAGAACCCCTCATGTTAGAAAGAACTTCTCGTTCCTTCACAAACCTAGCTTCCAGTTCAACAACCTCTTTTTCTTTCGCCGCGATGACGTCTTCCGTAACCCCCTCAGCCTCAACCTTCGCATTTTTCTGTCTCTCGAACCTTTCCCGAAGCCAAGTCACATTGTAAGACTCGGACTCAGCAGCTGCGATAGCATCCTCCCAATCTTGTAGCATCCCTGGTTCGACCCCAAGCATGGAGTTTCCCCGCATCTCGGCAATCCGCTCCAACAGAACTCCGACGAACCCTTCCACCACGACACGATTTGCGTCCTCCCTTGCAATGTGCCCGAACTCTCTCCATATACGTGTTTACATGTCCTCATACTCTTGAGAAACAACGAAACCGCCTATAGCCACCTGGTAGGACCTGACTCTACTCAAAAGAGGAAAAACAACACCTCGGCCCGGGTAAAGCGCATTCAGTCTAGCCTCCCTGGCTTTAATCTCGGCATCGACATCGTCCCTGGAGCCGGAGTCCACAATCTCCTCAGTGTTGCCGTTCTCGATGACTTCTTCCTCGCCCCCTTCGCCCGTGGACACGCCTACAGTAGCAAG
>JAJJMA010302773.1:0-13338 GCA_023529015.1 Papaver nudicaule | reverse complement strand
ATATCGCATCCGTAGATGCATTATAATCGGGGATGGTTACTGCCCACACTACGCCACAGGGGCCTGTTTGTAACGCTTATAGACGTTGCGCAGAATTAAAGCAACGTCTATTAGCGTTGCAAATACGGCGTTACAAATTTTTCGTGACGTCTATTAACGTTGCTCTAATTAATTAAAGCAACGGAATTTCCGTTGCATCTTCCGTTGCACTTTTTTATTTAAAGCAACGTAAGTAACGTTGCAGAATTTATTTAGAGCAACGTTTTCTGTAATTTAGGCAACGCCTATAAACGTTGCGGATTTTTTAATTAGAATAAAAAAAAAATTACAAAATAAATAAATTCTGTATTTAAATTAAAAAAATGTATTACAAATACAAATACAAATACAAATACAAATACAAAAGAACCCCAAATATCATCCAAAAATGTATGCAGACACTCTATAGTAAACAAGATGCTAACTCATACACAACTGAATCGCAAGCACAAAAAGCAAAATGAAGAGCTCCACATATATGAATCCTAAAAATCCACCTTACCTCATTGTACGTTGTTCTTCCCTTGCTTTCAACTTTCTCACAAACTGAAACCATCACAATCATAACAAAAGTTAATACAGTGATAATAAGTAAAAACTGAATGTCAAAATAATCAACTTAATGCAAGGAAATGGAAGCAGGCAATGTTGAGATATGTAGCTAGAAACAAGAGTAAGGGCAGAAGAGACCAACCTAACTTTATTGATATTCGCAGAATTTCATTTGTTACTTTGAATTTCCTCATCAACCCACTTAATTTTCTCGAACAGGCAATGGAGAAAGATTGAGTTTGACATATGGTGATCCCTTTCTAAGACTGCAATTATATCCTTAACGGAGATAGTATGGTCAATTTTTCTACCAGATGTCCTTATTGCACCTGCGGATACAAACAGAGATATAGAATACTGAAGAGAGTAAGAAAATGAATTTCAGCAATAAAAATCAAACACTGAAAGGCAGATTATGAAACCTGATATTGGTCTGGAGGGACCTCTGTCTTCATCCCCAGACTGAGCAGCAGAGGACATCTGCACCACTCCATCAAGCTGCCTGGCTTGCTCAGCCATAAGTTGCCATTTGGAAAGTATATCATCAGCTCCAAGAGCAGCACGAGTGGCAATGTTAGCAGCTACTGTTCTCATTTTATCATCATTTAACTTTTTGTTTTCCTGCACATACGTAAACGAGAAAGTTTGGGAGGGAGTTATATCCTAACTATTGACCTATTCCAACAGGCATACTGCCCGAAGAGATACAAATTAAGCTGATGGGTCATCAGTACATAATAAATTTGAGGATGAACATTTTCTTTTGCCTGTGAAATACCTTAAGAGATCTTGAATGACCTTTATTCGTATACTCTCCATCAGCCTTTACAATTCCCTCAGCCTGCAGAACAATTAGTCAGTTTTACCCGACAAGTCAGAGTTACTGCTAGAATGGCTCAGAAGGGTCTAATATAATAAACATGAATTTGGATAAGCTTTACCACACATGGTGGAGCAATAACTAAAAGCAAACACAAAAATAATAGACTCGTTATTACAATAGAGAAAAACCAATGAACACAATTAAACGTGAGAATCTGTAAATTAGCATCACCTTAATCTATGTTTTAATTCTTTATTGTTCTTTCAAGCAAGGGCAATCACCAAATTTATGCACATCCATACTAAAATAAACTTGAACAAGATCCAAATAAAATTTGATATTGAGGAAACAAGATAGATATCTAAACATTACACTAGTTGTAATAAAGGCAAACCAGATGATCAGACAATAATTAGGCAAGGCATCTTATCAATGCTAACCCCACTCCCAACACAAGCTGTGAGTAGTTCTGCAATTGATAACCAGTGCAGCTCTCTCTTTCCAGTGTGATAAAAGATTCAAAGAAGACCTTTTAGCAAGCTTTGAATTCTAGCAAAATTATATGTGACCCATTTTCTATATATACTTGACGAGACACTATTCTTGTCTCCCTCTCCCTGCACTCTTTAACTCAACTTTTCCTACACTTCGACATAGGAACTGGCTGCCCGTACTAAAATTCAATTTGAACTTTTGGTCTTGTGACCAAATGAACGGTCCAGCATATTGCAGCTATGTGTAAACACAAAAACCTAATTTAAGCACCAACCAAAAACATCATATGAAACCGAATACACAGTTTGAGCTTCTGATGTGTTAAATTTTGCAACTGGAACAGACAGGACACTCACTTCATTGAGTTTCTGGAGTTTATGTTTTCTTTCAACAAGCTTCTTCTCCTGATCATCTGTTTGGTTCATGAGCAAAACTTGGTCTCGCACGTCTGAGGTAATAATAGTCTGATGGCTCAGCCTTTCAGTATCCACCCTCTGCAGAATTTCAGATAAAATTTATGTAAAAAAGATGACATCTTAACCAAATTAGTTCAACAAAGAAACGTGTCCTAACCTGTTTAGTCAGTCTTATAAGTTCGATTATTAATCCACGCAGTCTCCACTCCACACCCTGAAACACGTTAGGATTAAAGCACCACTAAAATCCACCATGAGAAAGGCGAAATTTATGCCAGCATCTTACCACTTATTTAGACACCTAAATAAGCTTCCCGTTTATTTAGACACCACCATCTCCCCTTGAGACTTCTAGTTGGGCAACAGACGAACCTCCTCTCTGTCATACCTGTAACATCCATATCAACTAAGGAGGAAACAACACTGTGAATTAAATATCATGTGCACAAACTGAATAATACCTCACCTGATTCAAAGGATTCATCCTGGTCGGGAAGCTGAAGGGTAATCAAACCTCCAACTTTTCTGCTCTTACCCCGACCACTAGCAATACGTAATACACTGGCAGCATAGCTCATTTCCAGTCAGCTTTTTGAACTTCAGTGCGTCCCATCCTAGCCTTTGACCGAGATGATGGAGGACTGCCTTTGGAGGCTTATAGAGTTTATAAGTTGTTGCATCTATATGCCATTGAGAACGCAGTCCCACTAACCAAATACTTTCATATATCAGATAATCACTATGAACATTAATATTAAGCATTTAGCACCAAATACAAGCCGAATAATCAATGCTATTGCAGATTTGAGTTAATAGCTCCACCAGGTGTGGTAAAGCCCCATCATCGACTATGAGTTGCTGATGCTCCGGCTGATAAGAAAAATAAGCACCAACGCCAGGATATATCACAGAGGTCAAAAAGTTAAGAATACCTCCAAGCAACCTAGTGTAAACCGCAGGTTGACACTACGCCACAGGGGCCTGTTTGTAACGCTTATAGACGTTGCGCAGAATTAAAGCAACGTCTATTAGCGTTGCGAATACGGCGTCACAAATTTTTCGTGACGTCTATTAACGTTGCTCTAATTAATTAAAGCAACGGAATTTACGTTGCATCTTCCGTTGCACTTTTTTATTTAAAGCAACGTAAGTAACGTTGCAGAATTTATTTAGAGCAACGTTTTCTGTAATTTAGGCAACGCCTATAAACGTTGCGGATTTTTTAATTAAAATTAAAAAAAAAATTAAAATTAAAATTAAAAACCAAAACAAAATGTATTTAAAAAAAATACGTATTACAAAATCTATACAAAATACATATTTTAAAAAATACGTATTACAAAATCTACTAAACAATTTAGCATTAAACCTACAAGTGTTTCTTATCAACAAACATGAGATTACTTGAGTATCAGCAAATTAACCAAGTCTTTGTCCAAACAAGAGCACCACCTGATCTAGATCCATCACGACGATTACCGTGTTCACCCTGCTGATTAAAGAACATGAAAAAGAAGCAAGAAAACCAAATTCTCATGAACCACATGACAACAAGGCTAAGGACACAGGTCACACCACAGGCAATGAAAAAATTACAGATCCAAGTTTTACAGAGAAATCTCTGATGTGCCATCGATAATTTCCATCCACAGGCATTAATTGTTGACTAGCAGAATTGCCATCGCATATTCTACTAAGGTTCAATAATTAGAATTTAGATGTTACCTTCAAAGTTGAACTATTAGATGATTCTGAAACCAAAGCCCTGGTCAGCTCTTCTTTCTCCAAAGCTAACTGTGATCATTTGAAGTTTTCTAATCAGTGCATGAAAACAGAGTTCATATAGTTGATAAGGCATACGGTCGTCAGTTAGCTTATTTTTTGTTCAACATCTATAGTGAAATGTAAATTTGATCTTCAGAAGGATAAAGCAAAATCAAGATTATAATACCTCAGAAATCAAGGAATTAATATTTCCAATCATGTATAATTCAATTGATCAGGTGGAATAGCTGCAGATGAAACTGAAGGATGGAATAGGGTGTTCACATGCAGTTTGGACGGCAGAGGTACTACCGAGGAGAGGAAAGGCATCTTCTTGCCTTTCAAGATCAACCGTACTTGACATTGTGTCTCCACCACTTGCTTCTGTATGAACAACATTGGAAACATCAACAACCACAGGACAACTAAGTACACAACAACGACAAAGCATTTCATTACACAATTCCTGCCACTATTGTCATAAAATAGTGATAGATTGCCATATAGAAATGGTATTAATTTGAAAGCCTTTCAACAGCTAGTACTCTCTGATTATAAAGAACTCCAGGACAGCAGAAAATCATTAACCTACCTAAGTCTTCTGTAGAAGTTGACGTATCTGTGACAGAGGGAGTTTGGACATTTATGGACTTTCCACCTCCAGATGCATTCCGTAGCTTCGATTGCAATACCTTTTTCTCTGCATGTAGATAGCAGCACAGACATTATTAAAAATAGAGCAAACTGAAATACTGATAGCTGAGATCAATCATGTACCAATTGAATTGCAAGTACCAATTGAATCGCAAGTTTAGTTACATAGTTTAATATGATAGCTAATTAGGTAGAAAAGGAAACATGTAACCCAAAAGTTCTTGGTAATTCTGATACGATAATTACATGCATCTGTAATTTAGAACTTGAAAAAACACAAGATAGGTTCCACTGGTAAAGTAAGTACCTTGCCAAAGTCCCCAGTGGTGTGGTGTGCAACATCTTCTTCAATGGATTTCTTGTAAAGACAATGACAGGCTTGTCTTGCCAAAAACAGATCATGTGAAGACCTTGTGCAAGCAATTTCTAGAAGAACTTGGTTACTTGCAGTCCTTTTTTTTTTTGAATTTCGTTCCGTTATCGAACACCAGACCAAGTTCTTTGTTACAATTACCAAACCTCCTTGGAAAAAAAGTATGTATGGTATGATGTTATACTTACTGGGTGGTTTCTGAGGTGCAGATTCAGTGAGTTGATGATTCTCATGGTTTCAAAATGAAAAGCACGTTTACTGGCTTTCAACCAACGCTTTCGAGCTTCTTGAAATATTGACTCCTGTAATCATAAAAGTTTTAATCAAAAATTCAAGTTTATCAACATGATAACGAGAAAGAGAAAAAAATGAGATTTACCAAGAGTCTTTGTAAGAATCAGATATGATGTGAATTTTACCTAAGCAATGAAACCTAAGCTACACATTTGAATTTGGCAGTTACCTGTAATGTGTGAAGGGACGACAGACACACGACCAGTATAAGATGTATACTATCATTGTAACTCCTACTCAGTATAAGAAAATCAACACCACATGAATAAGAATAGATACTCAACGGAGTTTAAATATTCAATACTTAGCAGTGGAAAATTGTCATTACCCCAAACGTTGTACGATAGTGATATCCGTGTCAGATAGCAATTGAATCTTACAGTAATCAGACAAGTCCCACCCCAAAAGATGACTTTCTGCAACAACTAACGCCACTGCAGACTAGATCCCAACATTTAACTTGTTTATCATCACCAGCAAAGAACATGTATGGCTGCCGTGAGCTCACAGCAAGGCCCATGACTTGATCGGTATGTCCTGTTAACATAAGCTTTAGCCTTCCCGTTCCTACATCCCATATCTTTATAGTACAATCTGCAGAACCAGTACAAAACCAGGAATTACTAGGGTCAAACGCGATAGATCGTCAAAAGTTAATCCAATAGCAGTAACTCTATAAATAACAGGGAAGCAGAAGGCACCCAACAATGATACCCAAAACAGAACCCAAGACGGTCATAAATTTAAATTAGTACTCATACACCATTCACACCATTCAGCTACATCTATTACAAGCATTATTCACAACCAAATCAGTGATCCAATCAAACCAGATGACATTTCTATTACAGTGAGTGAATCCAAATCCTAAAGCCAACATAAAACACTCTATTTAAGGGAATCAATTAGTACTCATACACCATTAATAAATCCCTTTTAAGATCCATTCACATCATAAGAAATCATTAATTATCTAAAATAACAACAAAAAACACAAATCAGCACACTGCAGTCTCAGAATTTCCATTTTTTGCTGCAGTAAACGTTAGCAGATCCTCATGAAAATTTTGTCGTGCTTTTATCACACATTTAAGTACTACATCCGAAAATTTGATCACGATCCAACCACTGGATCTATTGATATCAGTAAAACAAAAACAACCTATTTAGGGTTTACAAGTGAAAAAGAGCAATAAAACATGAATTGGGTGAAGATACACAAACCCATACAAGCATTTAGCATGATATAGACACCCAGCATCAATTATGAGAAAAATCCCCAAATCTTAACATGAAGAACCCTAAATCTCCAGCCCCTCCACCTCCACTAAGACAGAAAAAATGATTAGATCCAAAAAAAAATTAACGAAACAAATCATTACCATAAGAGACTGAGAACAAAAGATATGAGAGAAGATAATAATGGAGAGGTTTGCTTCAGCGAGAGAAAAGAATAGAGAAGAAGAAAAGAAAAGCTAGATCTGTTTTGGTTTTGCGTTAGTTTCTAGGAAGACAAACTAGGTTAGGAACTAATCTCGATTCTCGACTGAACTCTCGAGATGAAATCTCAAAAAAAGATTTCTGAAAATCGAAGAAGAAGAAGTCGATTCTCGACTGAACTCTCGAGAGGAAGAAGAAGATAAGAAAATAAAAGGAAGAAAATAATAGGAAGAAAACGAAATATAAACTGGAAAATCTATTTTCCGGTAAAAAGACGTATTAGCCCTTGAAGGCGCAACGGTATTGGCAACGTTAATAACGTTGCTTAATTAATTTTAATAATTCCTAATTGGAGCAACGTTAAAAAAAAATTATGCAACGTTATTTGACGTTGCCACGTGCGCAACGGCAATTAACGTTGCAGATGCGGAAAAAAAAACGTTGGGAATCAGGCCCTGTGGCGTAGTGTGAAAGCTAGGGTTTCATTCTTTTTAACCCAAATTGAATGTTTCTAACCTAGCAAACACAATTACCCAGCACCATAGCAGATGCAGGAAATATAATACGACAAACACTAACTAATGTACATAAAAAATCTCAAGAAATAATAAACTGTTATTGATATATTAATCCAAATTAACCAAAACCCATAATCTAATACTTACAAATCTCTTTGAATTCACTGAAAAAGCCCTAAATTGATAAACTACAACATCTAGATTTTCAAAATTTTACCTTGTGTCTTCGGATACAAAAACCCAAATCAACAGCTTATCGAAACCAGCCCCTAAATCGAAATACTTAACAGTAAGACAAAAAAAAAACTCATCAATCTTCTTATCTTAAAGTACCTAATCCGATAACAGATCTACAATAATTAAAAAAAAAGAGTTAGGGTTTAGAACCAGATTGACCGAAACAAAATCAATAACTCAGAACAAAATCACTGTTTTTATCAAGCACAAAATCAATAACTCAGAACCAGATTGACCGAAACAAAGTTATTAGGTCTGAAGATCTAACCAAAAGCACCAGATCTAAGAACGACTCGAGATTCATAAGAACGACTCTTGGTATATATCTTCAACAACTTGAAAAGGTTTGGTAAGGATGAGATTGTGGTGGTGGTGGTGGTGGTGGTAATAGAGAGGGGGGAAGAAGAAATCTCTGTATTCAGAGGATGAAACGAGAGCAGAAGATGGAAAGAGAAAGCGACGGAGAAAATAAAAGAAAATGTAAACGAAATACAAATATAAGGGGAAAATCTAATTTCCGGTGAAAAGACAAATTAGCCCCTGAGTGTGTAACGTTAGTCAACGTTGACTAACGTTGGTTAATTGATTTATATTAATACTTATTTACAGCAACGTTAAAAAAAAAATGCGCAACGTTTTTTGACGTTGCCACGTGCGCAACGTCAAAAAACGTTGCAGATGCGAAAAATAAAACGTTGTAAATCCGGCCCTGTGGCGTAGTGCCACTAATATTAAAAATTGGCATTTGTGTTATTTGTTTGTTATTCCCACCCTCAGGTTGAGTGTCGTCGTTACACACTGCACGCTTGCTGATGAATTATTGTTTCGAAAAAAAAATCACCCTCGTTTATCGTCTACGCCTTATTCTTCGTGCCTTTTCTAGTGTCTATTTTAAAGAAACTAGTTGTCCAGCCCGTGCGTTCGCACGGGCCTAAGTCCGCACCCCCTTTCCCTGTCCATTATCGAGAGTCAGACTTTAAGGACCACCCCAAAACGTGTTTCATTAAATTCAAAAAACTTGGTGTAGTATCTCATGTTGCTGATACTTATTTTCAATTGGGTGTATTTGGGATAGTCTTACGATTAGAGCAAAACACCCACAGAAAGACCAAATTGATTATTGAGCCTTTGGTTGGCAATAAGATATCTAACAGAAAACATAATTACTGTAACGACCCTTCCCTCCACCGATATTGTCCCCACTTAACCACTGCGGTCATCCAGCAGTGTGGGGTTTTCAACGGGCACCGCTGCGGTCATCCGGCAGCAACTTCCCGGGAGGTCACCCATCCCTGGACTACTCCTGCCCGAGCACGCTTAACTGCAGAGTTTTTTCCAACTACTGAGTTAATTATGTTGTGTTGAGACTAAATGTTTTGTGTGATCTTCTTTTTCTGAATGAAATATTTGGATGATATGTTATGCTTAATCTTCGGGACGAAGATTCTTTAAGGGGGTAGGGTTGTAATACCCTGTCCCAAATCAAGGTGATTTTAGTCTTTTAACAAAGGGGTATTTTTGTCTTTTCACATAAAAGGTTAATTTCGTAATTCACATATCAAGAGGATATATTGGTGGTCTAGATGGCATGTCATTTTTATGTAAAATATTTAGTTTTGCTTATTTATTTGTATTTAACTAAATTTGGTAAAAATATAAAGATTGATTTTTGGTGTATCTTGATTGGTTGTTATAAATGGCATTTTTATAAAATTAAGGATTTATCTTATATAATTAGAAAAGAAAGAATAATTATTTAACAACAATTAATAGGTTGGATTTTCCTTGTTTGGCGGTAGAGTTTGTGTTAGATTAAATATTTTATATGACTGTAATTATATTGGCGGTAGAGTTTCTGTTAGATTAAATATTTTATATGACACATGTCGTGTTAATACTGGTAGTTGATTAATTTAGAGAATAAAATAATATTAATTGTTAGCTTAATATTAGTTGTCATGGGAGTTAACAACTAGATGTAGAAAAAGATGGAAACAAATATTATTCTTATTAATGACTAATTGCATGTAATTTATTATTGGCTATTAGATTTTTCTTTAATTAATAAGTTACCTTGTTTTAAGTAAGAAATACTAATTTATAGCTTAGCAAGATATAAGCATGACTTTATATTTAGATCCTTGCCACATGTCACGTAAATATTGGTAGGCTATAGATTTTAAAGATATTAATTAATGTAATTGCAATTTAATTTTGCATGCATGACTCACATAATATAGGAAACTAAATTATGGGTTTGACTTGTACATGAAAGAAGAAAAGAAAAGGGAAACCTGGTTCAGCCGTCGTAGAAAAAAAAAAAAAGTCGTAGGTCTTTCATTCTTTGAAAACTTTCATGAAGGATTAATGGGATTTAGCCTAGAAGAGATGAGGCGATTATGATGAGTTCTTATTGTTCATATTGGTCGTGGTAACGATTGAGGTAGGCGCAACACCAACTCTAAAAAGATTTATTAAACGTTTTTTTTAAAGTTATTATTTCATGATTGTGATTTTTTGATATACTGTGTATGTATATGATTGTGATCTGGGGCTGAGGTCCCCGAGACGGTTGTGTTCTCAAAACCTCCATGATTTGGATACAGTTGTCCATGAGACGGGTGTGATCTCTAAAGAACTCTTTGATTTGGATACGAGTTATCCCTGGGAACGGATGTGATTCCCTAAACCTGCGCAGGGTTGGCTCCGGTTGTGTGAGCAGGCTCCGGTTGTGTGAGCGGTTTGAATGATTTTAATACTTTATAACATGATGTGGTTTATACATGTTGTGGAATGGATCATGAATGTTTTTGTTGAAAGAGTTGTAAAATGTTTTGTTGCTTCTTGCCTATTGAGTGTAACAACTCACGTCGTTTAATGACACCAATTCCAGATTATAATGCGTATCAAGGAGATGACCATCGGGAAGCTGTTGCTGGATGACCGCAGTACTGCCCGTTGAAAACCCCACACTGCCGGATGACCGCAGTGGTTAAGTGGGGACAGTATTGGCAGAGGATACCTTTAGCTCAGGAGTGGATAAGAGTCGACACACATAGAGCTATGAAATCCAAAATTTCTAAGTTAATAATGACTTCATGGGTTACAAAATATGAGAAATTGATGATTGCAACCCTGCAACTTAATCACAATAATTCTCTCACGTAGACTCTTCACCATATCATGGAAATCTATCATTGTTTCCCATTTGTCTACGTACTTGTGTTTCACCACTAAGTTTTAAGTCTCGTTCGACATCGACCGCACGGGATATTCCATATAACCAATTGAATGAACACTAATGAGTTGTTTTCTTGCTGGTTATAATGTCAATAAAAATGTGATGTGTAACCTGGGCAGAAAGAAGAGGCCAAGGATTCATGATGTTATTAAACTAAAAAAAGTATCATGAAAGTCAAACGCACAAAAAAGGAGTTCATTCTGGATAACGTTACCTGAATTCAGTATATGCTGCTTCAGTTTAATCCAATGAATCCCAACTAACCTGACCTATATATTTCAATAGGCAGTTGCGTTCTATGTAGTCGATCTCGGTTTTTGTCTCGTCTCGGTCGAGGACCGAGACACTGAGATAAGTTTGTCTCAGTGAGATTCTCGGAGAAATCTCGAAGGTGTTTCTCGGACTGTTAGTTTGCCCATAACCATATACATATTTATGTACATAATTAAAATTACATTTGTACCTTAATTATGGTATAAATCTCGGGTCATTACAATAATTCTAAACAGACCGTGCCGTTAAACTCCTCAAAAACCGTTTGTGTACACGCGGCGAGAAACTTAAATAAAATGTTTTTGATTTTTTTGTAGTTTTACACATTTGGTAAACCTGGACCGTTCATTTGGATCTAATGAGATCCTCACTTCTTTCCCTTTCTCTCATCTCTTTCACGGTATGTCTGTGTCTTTGAAGATTAAAGAAGAAGAACCAAAAATTACAGAGCTTTTGAGACCTGGAGCTCAAACAAAATGGATTTGCCGTCTACGTGATCTTTTATTGTGCTACATATTTAGGTAGCTCTAATCTTTCATTTATCATGAAGTAATAATATCAGGAGCCTAAAATCTCAGATCTAGGTACTCAGTGAAATAGTTTAGACAACTTTTCCTTCGTTTGATAGGAATTAGTAGCGGCTTACGACTGATGGTTTTAAGTATGTAATTGTATGGGTTTATAGAATAATCAAAGGGAAAAATCCATACATATATGTATGTTAGATTGGCATATACATATGCTGGTTTAACTCAATTTCGACCGATTTTTTTTCCCGGTTTAACTCAATTTCGCCGGAATTCTCGTTAAAATTTCTTTATCGGATGATTCGTCTCGCCCTAGAGGCGAGACCGAGAATATCGCCGAGATCTCGGCCGGGATGGCCGAGATCGACTACATAGGTTGCGTTAGACGTAAAGGAATTCCACCTGTAGAACAACTCCAAGGTAACCCAAAAAATTGTTAAAGATAGACACTTAGAGTCAGGATATATACAATCAAAAAAAAATGTCAAGTTCATAAATATGGGATAAGAATAATGAAAGTTGTGTGACAAAAGCTTACCCAAATTGACTGCATAGAGGCTAATATGTGTTCTCGTAACTTGAATTGGTTAAGCATTCTGGTTATTTTTTCGAAACTCTACATGTAGAGATATAGAGAGTGTAGAGATGAGAGAGATAGAGAGAGAATTGTTGAGAGGAAATTAGTAGAAGCCCACAAAATGATCCAATGGTGCACCCCCTATAGATCTGAGGGTGGTGGTGGTGCCACATCACGCTCTACATCTTCTCTCTCTTCTCTACTCTCTACGCCAAGGCGCTCCGTTATTTTTTCCTGCTAAAGTGTGCTTGTCAGGAAGGAATGGCGGTTCCTATTGGTATGAAACTCGTATAGTCCATTAACCCTGCCTGCAATACCAAAATAAAAGCCTTTATCATATGTGAATAGCGAAACTGCGGTGATGTCTCCACTGTAAACCACAAACCCAATATAAAAACATCGGGAATATATTTACAGATTCAATCTGGTTTTTTAAGGCCACAAAAAGTTAAAGAACCTAGTAAAGCGTGATGATTGCCCTATAAAAAAGGAAATTATATAACTTTAAAAGGAAGGAGAACTACTAGTACAATCTTTTTAAAATCCTCTTAGAAACCAACAGATAATTTAAAATCTCTATAGCAATTGGATAATGAAATAACCTATTGAAACCTTAAGAACTTTGAAGCTCCGAGCTGAAGGATGAGGTTCCCTTTCGCATTGTTTATTTTACAACGCTCAGACGGGGACTCAAATAGGGCATAAATACTCGAGCAGTTACTTCCTGAGTTTGTACATTACAAAAAATAAGTTAGATAAAAAATAAACCTCACATATTCAGTGAAAAGTTTCCAGAATTTCCATAGAAGCACACAAATCTTTACCTGGTAGATTTCAAAACCACATTCTTCACATGGATAAACAACTACCTGCATCAAAGGCTTAACATCTGAACATCGAGTTACAATCCCAGAAATCCTTACAAGCTGGCCGATATTTGAAGCCTTAACCTCTCTTATAGTAAATGGCCTTGCCTGACCCTTACAAGGTGCTTTTATATAAACTTCACTACATTCCAAGAGAAAACACATAAAGGAAGATATCACGGTCAGTTACCAAAGCAATAACCGATTTTTAAAACTTTACAAAATTCCAAAATATACCAATAAGGAATT
>JAJJMA010302756.1:2431-24642 GCA_023529015.1 Papaver nudicaule | reverse complement strand
TGTTTGGTCGCATCAACAGAATTTTTTGTCATGGTGGGTGCATGACTAGAGATGCACACAATATGGACATTCTAAAGTTCTAATAACACAAATAAAAAGCAATTACTAATGATCCAGTCAACAAGGGTTTCAATTGCAACAGAATAATAGGACTATCCAAAATTTACATACCATCATTCATTTTCTTGTATACCTTCTGCCTTCCAGACAATATCTTTCAGCCCAGTAGAAATATTATTGTAAAACTGAATATTCATAATGAAAAGGATAAATAAGAGATCGACATTTAAATAATAAGATTTATGAGGGAAAGAAGTTCAGTAAGATATGTGACAAAGTGCCATGCCAAATCATTATTAATAAAATAATTAATTAAAATAAGAGAGAAAAAATACTGCTTTAATCTCTGTATTTATCATGTAAATTTTATCTTGAAATTAAGATTTGAAGAGCCAAAGTAAAGATTTTATAACATACCTTGTGGAATTCCAGAGTATCTCCCCCAGCTTTCCGAAGCTCAACCATGTAAAGAGAAGGAGCGACTTCCAAAACCTGCAATAGAATATTACAAAATACACCTTTTCAACATCTGATGATTGGAAATGGCACACACAGTCTTTTCCAGATCAGACTTCCACCGACATAGATGGACAAAAGTACCTCAGTAGCAATAGATAGATGCCCCTTTCGTCCAGTTTTTTCTCCTTGGAGCTTCATCTGGCACAAGAAAGAGACGTTTGTTATACCTAAAATGCAATGAAGATTCATACTGCGGAACTTTCAGGCTTAGCAGTCGGCAACAAAACCTTATTCTCTACCGAAAAGGTTTTCATATTGTTCCATATACAGGTCTCACATGTGCTAAACTTGTCAATGGACGCTCAGGTTAG
This sequence comes from Papaver nudicaule, assembly GCA_023529015.1. Taxonomy (NCBI): domain Eukaryota; kingdom Viridiplantae; phylum Streptophyta; class Magnoliopsida; order Ranunculales; family Papaveraceae; genus Papaver; species Papaver nudicaule. The sequence goes on along the minus strand of JAJJMA010302756.1, from coordinate 23,752 downwards.
AATGAAGTAGTGATAGTTTTTCTTATAAAGAACAATTACCAGATTCTGGACCCTCGAGTCGAAACCCCCTAGAAGTTATTGTTAAGTTTAACTCGGCAGTCGGTAGGATTAGAGGTTACAGTAAGGAAGATGCAACCTCTTTTTGATGGTTAGCTTTACTTTGTGAAGGGATGATTTGACTGTAAGAATCTTTATATTTTTTAGAAGGAAAGCCCATGTTTGTCTCCACATATAGTCCCTATTTCCAGAGTGGGTGGTCTCGTTTCAAGGAACGCATCACCGCAACTCACCCAACGAACCAGCAGTAGTTTTAGCTATAGTAACTGGAGTACCAGTTACAGGCAGAGTCAATTTCAATAAAGCTTAACACTTTACATTCACAAATTTCAAATTAGTAAACTACTTCATACTACATAGATCAGTATTGTGTTGCATCTTTCTGTAATATTATATTAAACCTATTATGAAAAACAAAAAATATAAGTAAAGGCAGATAGAAAAGGAATTTTAGAGGGATATTTTTTCGTACCTTGTAATTATTTTTTGTCACACTGAACCCCAAGGGCGTGGCAGCTTCCTCTATTTTGGATAGTATCTCATTAGCAGAGCACTTAGATGTGAAGCTTGTTTCTCTTTTTACGAGTCCCTGAATTTCACAAAAAATATATGCAATTTTAGCACTCACATAAGTCATAAATAGCAAGTTTGCACAAGATGAAAAATAATTCATGCTTTTTACATTTTGTGGGATGTATTCAGCAATTTTTAGAACTGTCTATTTATTATTGATTAAGTTGTTCTTTGGTTTCTGTGAAAATGAGAAATGAAGTGTCGTATTTTACACATTTTCAGTAAGCAAGGACCTAGAACTAGGACATAGATTTTTGAAGTTCAATAAATGAATAAAACCAAGTTGCACATAACTCATTGTAAAACAATCCAGTAGGTTCACTCGTCGTGGTTAACCATAATTTCTCTATGACAAAAGAAAAAGCAGTGAAATAGGAAGGGAACTTTATCAGCTCACCAACTGTTTCTCAAATAGAGAGCCAAGATTGAGACCCTGTGATCTAGAGATGAGCTCAAAGGCATTCATTGTAACTGGCCTCTCTTCCCGCCTCTCAACAACAAGGTTTCCCGTTTCCTGTATCAAAAAATTAAGTACTTAATAACAAATTTCAACTAGTTAGACTATCACTATAATTGGTCGAATTAGAATTTGTTGTTCTCCCAAAATCCAATAATGCCGGACACAAACTTGGGATACTTACCCCAGTCTCACTGAAAATAGCATCTACGTCAACAAGAGCAACATTGTCTGCTTCAAAGATGGGCGGCTTATATTCTTTCTTGAACCATTCATTCTCTATGACCTCGGAAATGGAAATCCTCTGTTTCAGCAAGTAAAATATAGGATTTCATGGATCAATATACCATACACACATTTTCAGTGCACCTCGAAGAGATCATCTAGATTAGACTCCAGTGTTTAGTTCAGAAAGCAGAATATAGAGTTGAGACAGGACAGAATAGATACCGTCAAGGGATTTGGATCCAGGATCTTCTTGATCAACTTCTTTGCGCTTGTGGAGAACCAAGGAGGACAAGTAAAATCAGCCTTAGAAATCTGCAATCACATAGGTTCGTGTGTAAATCCTTCAAGATTACAAACCATGGACAGAGATTGCCACATTAATAAAGGACTTCAGTTCCTATTTGTATCAAGACAGTAAATTTTTCCGATATTATGTGGTGATTGCAGTCTATATTCTCCGTGATAATTATGAAGTCAAGCATAGACCAGCTCATAATTTTGATTTGTGAGTTTATCTAATGAACAGATGGAGTATCACGTTACAACATGAATCTACTTTAATGCCACAATGGCAACCCTGTAAAAGTTGGACAGAATGAGAAAGAAGATTTGGGTATAGCCTGAATTCATTACAGAAGATTCATTAAAAGATTGTGCAGGAACAAATTTATCAATATAACATGGTTTTTCCATTAAAAGGACAACTTTGGTACCTCACCCATCAAAATGGGTAAGAGACGTAAAAAAAGCAACTTCAACTTGTATTCATGCTTCTAGCTAAGCTAATCCTAAAGCATTTTGATCCAATTCTTTATTTGTTTCTTTCTTTACTTTCCAAGTCATCAAACATACTCTATTTTAGTCTATTTGATCTCCAGAAACCTTAAGCAATAAGGGGGACTGATCATCATTTAGGTCACATGTAAACTAACATGTATGGCATCCATGGAGCCAGAAGTCACCTTTTTATATAATTCCATGATGTTGGCTTCTTCAAATGGCAAATAACCTGCCATAAGGACAAAAAGGATCACACCGCACGACCAAAGATCAGCCTTCGCTCCGTCGTAACCTTTGCTGTTAACCACCTGAAGTAGAGGAGAATTTAGAATGAGAATAAAAGTAATGCGAGTCATGAGACTCAAATAAAAAAGAAAGAAAAGTCAGTCACATATAAGACTCCAATGGTCCAGTTATATCATACCTCCGGAGCAACATAATTTGGTGTCCCGCAGGTTGTGTGAAGCAATCCATCTTCCTGAAAGTCCATTTCGTAATTAATTTGATTGATGATTTTTCTTTATTTTTCTCTTCACTAAATTTAAACAGGGTAATGGTGGAAAGCAAACATCAAGGAGCCCTTCCCTAATGCCAAACATCTTTAGCTTACATAGTATAACTGAACATTTAACTCATAAGACAATCAATCATCAGATAGTCACACTCACTCGAACTTGCTGAGGAAGTGCACTTAATCCAAAATCTGATACTTTTAGGCCTCCACTGGCATCAAGCAGCAGATTTTCAGGCTGTAATATGCAAATTGTCAAACAGAGTTGGCTCTTCAGTTAGTTAGTACTCAAACAACCTGTGACAGAGACAAAGACAGAAAAAATTACAAGAAAATGAAAACCTAGAATTTGAAATTACCTTCAAGTCTCTGTGAAACACACCCCTACTATGGCAGTAATCAACTGCATTAATCAATTGCTGAAAATATTTTCTTGCTTCATCTTCCTTTAATCTCCCTCTACTTGTCTAGAACAGGGAAGGTTCATTTAAACAATGAATTACTCATCACAAATAATATACGCTTCCTGATGATAAAATACAAAAAAGAAGAGAAGAAAAATCTTACAATTTTGTCAAATAGTTCCCCACCGGTGACCAGTTCCAACACAATATATATCTTTGACTTGCTAGCCATCACCTGCACCCAAAACACCCACATAGAGCAAACTAAGAACAATGAAGTTTGCAGGTCAATCTAAGAATAGTGAAGTGCGGACTGAGGGAGTTTTTTCTTCTTCTTCTTCTTCTTTAACCCAAAGAAACAATAATCATGCTGTCCATACTACTAGAAACCTCCAGAGAAACCTTGTCAAGGAATCTCCAAGAAAAACTATCCAATTATTATGACGAATCAATCCTCTATGAAAATGAAAACAGTATATACAGGAAAAACAGTTATTTACAAGAAGCACCTACGAATAATTTACCTCATACATACGTATAACGTTCGGATGTCTAATGAGTTTCATAGTCGAGATTTCACGTTTTATCTGTGACAAGAAAATGTTAGAACTCTCAAACCAAAATAACATCTCATTCTACAGATAAACGTTTGTAGACCCTAAAAACGAAGTTACACACAATTGTCCTCTTTGTTAAATTATCTGTGAGATATCATTTTGCTAATAGAATAACAAACCAATTTAACAGGCAAAAATTAAAATAATATTAGAAGAAAATAATTGTCAGACGGAGTAATCTGGTTTTAGCTGTTCAAGTAATCAAGTCTGATCCGAATAAGCATATAAAACAGGCAAAATTTCAATCGACACTCATAAACAGTTAACTGAAGATTGCAATTTCAAGATTTGATTACCTGATCAATCATCTTATGTTTAAGAAGCTTGTCTTTATCAAGAATCTTGATAGCAAAATTTTCACCAGTTTCACAATTCCTAGCAAATTTAACCTTCGCGAATGTTCCTTCACCCATAGTTCGACCTAGGTCATACTTCCCCACTCGCACCTTTGCACGAGAAGAAGACGACGCCATTGTTTCTTTCTCAACGAATCAACGAAAAAAAAACGACACACAAATTCCCACCTTCTCTAGCTGAACCGCTTCTCTATAAACCTGAGACTTGGCGAAATTGATCGTTAAGATCGCTTCTTTTTACAGGGCTGCCAAACCTGAGACTTCACCACACTCATCTTTACTTTATGATTACAGCAAACAAAACGATTGTAGTAAACCCTAACCAGTCTCTTTCTTCCTAAAAGGGAAAAATCGGGCGGATCTTGGTAGGAGAAGGCCCAAGTGATATCAGAAATCCAAGGTTCAACATCAATATTACAATTTTCCGATCATTTTTCGTGATCAGATCTCTCAAGAAGAAAACGTTGAACTTTCTCAGGTAGGTTGAGCTAATTTAATGGAGGGAAAGTGCGAAAGAAAAGAGTCGTTCCTTGCTTCGATGAAAAGAGGTTTTAAGTAGAAAAATGAGTAGTCAACTCTACGGACCGACAAATTCTTGATTTGACTTATTTATGCGTAATTGCAGTTTAAATAATCAATGAACAAATCAGTGTTTCGTGTTGATTACGACCGATTTTTTTGATGCAGTGATTACGACCGATTTTTTGGATAGGGAAGAGGGGAGGAGGATATACTTTTTAAACTCATGTGGAAGCTATATCTCTTTCATCTAACCGAACCCAAGGCGGCTAAATGACTTTTCGACGCGTGGTAGGGCAGACGTAGATCAGTGATGTCATGACAGGTAATCAACATCTGATGTTGCAGTACATTTGGTCCAATTAGAGCTTCTCCAATGGTGGTTGTCTATATTTCATATGTGGCATTGTGGGAAGACATCCTCTATCAACTATTTTCCCAAATATAAGGAATGAAAAAGAACCCTTCTCCAACCCATTTACATTTTTACTTATTTTTTACCCATTTATCATATTATTCTTAATTTAATTTAAAATTTTTATTAACAAAAAGTAATATTTTTGGTTATATTTAACAAGTTAGATTCATTTTTAATTAATAAAGGCTGACTAGGATGGGAAGACATCCTCTATGTGAACCTCTAGATGTAGAGGTTCACATCAATGTAGTCAATTTCGGTTTCGGTGTCATCTCGGTCAAGTACTGGGACACTGGGACAAACTTGTCTCGGTGAGATTTTCAGTGAAATTTCGGAGTATATTTCCGGCTGTTTTTTTAAAAATTTTATCCTTGTCTTATAATAAATTCAGAGTAAATAAATTTACCTTAATTACTTTAACTGCATTGAGACACCTGTGCTAGATTAACATGACTAACTTAACTTAATTAACTTAGGTGTGCCGGCCACATGTCCTAGATTTAACTATTTTTTATTCTTTATTTTATTTTACAAAGACAACAAAACTTGTCTTCTTCTCCTTCTATATATCCTCTTTTCTCTTCTTCTATCTCTTCTCTCTTCTTCCATTAATGGCGTGATACTGATACATGTTGAATTTATACACTGTTATTCTTGGGTTTCTGTTTTTTTTTTTCTTAATTAAATTTGATAGGTATCTAATTGTACATGATTTTCCTAATAGCATATACATTAAATGATTGTGACGATTTTGGATTAAAACAGGGGTTTATAATATGGTTATGATGATTTTGGATCTCTGGGTATTTTCCCTACTAGCATAACTTCAGTAGCAACAACAACAAAGTAGCATCAACAACAAAGTAGCAGAAACAGTTTCACCAGGAAGAAAGAAGAAACGGAAGAGAAATATAAATCAAGGGTTTATCTTTAAAGAAGGAACAAAATCACTAACATACTCTAGTTTCGGTGACTCGTTTCAGACCGATTTCGTCCGAGTCAGGCGATTTTATCGTTTAAATTTCGTCTCGGGTTTTTCGTTGGTCCCGTATCGCTTCAGTGATGTAACCCGAAATCTCGGCGAGATTTCGTCCATCTCGGACGAAATCGACCACACTGGTTCACATAGAGGATGTCTTCCCAAAACTGGTCCACATCATCTAGACATTGGTTTAAGAGGTTAGGGTTGGAGAAGGATTTTTATAAAAATGAAGGTGGATCCTACATGGACTTAGATTTTTTACCCCACACATATTCCATTGGAGAAGCTCTTACATTTGTGCACGAAAGGTCGCTTGTCCATATCTTTGTGTTTTTGCATCGTAGACTTCTAAGAAGCCGCATCAGAAGAGGAGAGGTACCATTTTGGCTAGAGGTGGAACCAAGAGTTAATCTTGGACCCGGGTGCTGACATTTTGACCGTGGTGTAATTTGAAGAAATTGGATGAAGTCTTGAGTCATTTTTGAAGAGGTTGTTTCTAAATTTTATACCTATGATGTGTAGGGGTTGGTATAAAAGATATGTTGAAAATGATGGTTGCATAATTAAAGGGGACAGATTGAGGACGATGGATTGTTGTTCTTCCCTCGAAAATGTATTTGGAATCGGAATCCTAAAATTCCACGAAAGGAAGTGTTTTCTGATGAGTCTGACTTTGTGCACCTCCCACTTCACCGGGGTGCACATTCCTCCACTTCCTATTGATTCTACTTAACATATTTTTCTTTACGAAAATAAAATTAGATTACATATGTTAAACTTTTCTCTTTCATAATATTTTTCGTATACGTGTCTTTCGAATGGGAGTCAAAGTTGTCTTCGACTCTTCCGATAACATTTCTTTTCTTCCTTCTGTTTTTATCCTGCATCAAACAATTCTACTGCATGCTATCATGATTTGGGACTTTGTATATAATTATTAAGAGTATCAACTTGAGTTTGATTAGTTTTCGTTGATGAAATTGTGCACTGTTATTGATTTTAATAAATTTGATCTATTGATTACTGTATAATCTTGGGTTTTAATTAATATTTATTGATATTAAATTTGGTTTGATTTTGGTATTAGTATAGAGGAAAAAGAGAAGCTGGTTTTAACTTTAGAACCATAAAGATTTGGCCAGTAGTACCACAAGCTTATTAACATCAATTACATCATCCCAAGTCAAAATCGAAACTACCTTTAATCTCTTGTTTATTTCCATGGGTTATATGTTCTTAGTTTGTTTAGTGTATGCAGGATTCACAAAACTTAAGTATAGATTTGAATTGATGGTTGGATGCTTTGAGCGAATGAAGGGATCAGGTACCGTATCTTTGTTATTGATGGAAAGATTGGATCGTTACATTTAAAATACCAAGAAACAGTGAAGAACAACCAACACATGCGAAAGAGATGATGACAAAGAGAACGATGAGAAAATAATAAATAATTAGTATTTTTTAAGGTAATTAAATTTCCATTTTTAAGAGTCCATCCAATGACCAAATCCAATCCCAATAGGAAGGGGAGGAATGTGCACCCCGGTTAAATCAGGGTGCACAAAGTCGCACTGTTTTTTTATTGGAGATTATTTTTTTTATATAAAAGATAAATTTTATTAACTTAAATTGTTAAGATTGTCTAACAACAATTGACTCTCAATAATATCGGGAGGTTTATCACGCCAAATCCGCGAAACACTAAACCTTCTATTGTATTTAGCCAGCTTATCAGCAGCCTTATTACATACTCTAGGAACATAACTACACCGCCAATTATTGACAGTTTTTAATAGATTAATAGCATCAAGCAAAATGACTTCATTTTCCCAAGCAATAGATGTTGAAGAGTCGTTGAGTTTAGGGTGCTAGGATACCATCTTGTACAACAACCCCACCATTTACCTGCATAATGACGTAAAATCAATCCAATGCATGTTAGACCAGTGTTGGGATCAAATGATGCATCACCGTTGATGGTAAAAACTGGATGCAACGGGGGTTTCCAATGTGGGTGTACTAACACTACCGTCCATATGGAGCTCTGAGGGATTTTCTAGCTTGTCTAAATAGGTCGCAAAGTTAATGCGCTCTTTGCCGTTTTTTTAGGATCACGTTTGTATTCTGATGGAGTACTTTACATCTTTCATTCCAGATACTTCAAGCTACCACCATAGCCAAATTAAGCCTGCATCCATGTTAAGTCCCACTTTTATCCTGTAACAACCATTCTTTGAGAATATCAGCAACATTATTATGTCCAACATGGATGACTTTACTTCCTCATGGGATCTCCATACACACTACTCTAGAAAAGGGACGGTTGAATAACACATGCCAGGTGCTTTCCGTAAACTGAATACAGAGTGGACATGACTGATTTATATATCCACGCGTCGTAGACAACCTTTCCTTCGCTGGAAGAATATTAGTCAAATATTTTATTCTCATGAGGTTTATTATAAGCAGATTTCAGAGTAAAATCACCATGTCTAATAAGCTTCCAGATCAATTTGTCTTCTGAATCGAGACGAATTCTCATTTTTAAAATAAGCCTTGCAGTATCAGCATCAAATAAATGATTTATAAGCTGCATATTCCACTTCTTCCTGCTCGCATCTATTAAATCACTCCCAAACATAATTTTCATAATCCGAGGGGGCAATTATCGGTTGGGGAGGACTGTCTAATCCTATAACCCAGACATCCAACCAAATTTTAATTTTATTCCCTTTACCAACTCTCCAAAAGTTGTTATCTTTGACAAATTTTATACTTTTCTGCAATCCCTTCCAAGCCCAAGAAGAATCCTCCTTTTTACTAGCATGCAGAATACTAATACTGGGAAAATATTTAGCTTGAATTGCCTTAACCCAAATTTTATCAGAATGAATACAAATTCTCCAAGCAGCTCTTACAAGAAGAGTTTTATTTAAAATCTTCAAATCTCTGAATCCAAGACCTCCAACATCTTTGTGTCTGCACAGTTTACTCAAAGAAGTTAAATATACTCCTCTTCGAAACCCCACCAAAATCTACGGGAATTGTTTATTGTGGTAAATGGTTGTATGTTATGTAAAAAGTCTTCAGAGAACAATCGTCACATATTCTTGCATTGTCAGACAACCAAAGATGTGTGGTTGTATTTTCTGAAATACAAGGTGGAACAGGTATTTCAAGAATCGGTTAGAAACGCTATATGGGAATTGAGGAGAAAGAAAGCTACTAATGGAGGTATTGAGAAAAAGGTGTGGGATATCATTCCATTTGGCATTTGGTGGGGAATCTGTATTGAGAGGAATGAAAGACATTTCAATGGCAGGTACAACACCTTAGAGCAAGCCCTATGGTGCTCAAAAAGTAGCCAAAATCACCACAATGTAGCCAAGAAATGGAGAAGAAAAAATACACCCAATATGGTGTTTGTCTACAATTCAGCGATTACCAAGTAATCGGCTAATAGGAGGTGCGGCTACTGAGTAGCTGCTCAGAATCCTTTTTTAAACAGGAAACCCGCGGGATTTCCCAGTTATTCTATTTTCTTCTTCTCTCTTCTTGTCCTCACCTCCATATTCCTCTTTACCCCCTTTTCGTTTTTTTTTTTGAGGTAGATTCATGCCAAAGTCTCCAAGGGGTTTGCTTTATGCTAGTTGGTGGTTCGATTTCCTTGTTAAATTTTGAAGTCCATCCACAAAATCATCTTAGGTAAGTAACTTCAACTCTAGGGTTTTAGTTTTATTTTTTTAATATCATAAAATTATGATGTTTGATTGATAGTAATTGGTAATACGCATGTTGTTATGAATGATGATATTTTTTTATGTAATGATATTTTTATTGTAGGGGTATAAAACTATCAGGACACGTGTCGAGATCCTAAGACAGAAGGCGAACGATAAATGAAGAATCACGAAGCATAGAATAGAACCCGAGGAGATTTCGTACGACAATGAGTTGTCTCCCTCAAAGCGCCAGGAAAAGTGCTAGTGGAAAACAACCTGGAAGACTTCGAAGAAGATAAGCACGGAATGACCTCGGTAAATGCTTCCGAAGTAAAAGGTATCGAGATAGCCACAATCTCGAAGACATCGCGGAAATCCACCTACCTACTCGACAACTCCTGACCCCACGATTGTGTATTTCGTTTTATTAGCTGTCATCCACTCGTAGCTCGGTCTATAAAAAGCGAGCTCAAGCTCATTTGTGGGGGTTGGATTTTTTGTTAAATCTAGGGACATTTGAGAGAGTCTAGGTTAGTGTTGTTCTCCTCAAGTATTTAAGCACATAATCCATGTAGAACTAGCCAGAGAAATACTTTACATTAATGAATACTTTGGTTTTGCTTTATGATCGTATGTTTATATCCATTTCGAAATCATACATAGCATGTCTCTATATCATGTTCTTCATTAGATTACACATAATATAAATGGTTAGATGGAATCTCCTGATGGCTGTTTGGTATAAAGTCTATTATGCAGATTTTCTACCAACACAGTTTGGCGCTAGAAACAAGGACTGATTAAAACAACTTAGGTTTGCCTGTGCTTTAAGGGTTTTCAAAATTTTCAGAATTGTTTTTCTTAGGGTTTTCAAAGTTTTTCCTTTATATTTCAAATTTTCAACTCCACTGTGTTGAATATCTAAAGATTTGGAGCTTTTACATACTTAAGAATTTTGAGCAAATCATCATAATAATAGATCAATGTTTTTCAAAGAAATTAAGATTTGAAAGGCAAAGATCTAATCAAGATCCAAAAAAAAAATCAAGATCCAAAAGATTTATCAAAAAGGTTTTCACGAAAAAAAGGAAGGAAAGAGTGTTTTCTCAAAATTTTTGAAAGAAACAGTAAAATTTAGATTCTGAATCCGCTATCATTATAATTTCCAAAGAATACCCTTATAATTCTATATATGATTCATACAACTAAAATTCACTTAAGGTCATTTTAGGGTTTTTACTAGAAAAAGTATATGAGGAAAGTAGTTTTGTTAAGTATCTTCGTCATCAATTTCCTCGATGTCCACCTTCTAGGATTTCTCGCCTTCCCTGACTCCCAAACTCTTAACGACGGCTCTCGTATCATATACCTTCGAAAGGCACTCCTTCAGAACATCATTTTTTCCCGATCCACCAATCGCAACCTTCTTCCGATTGGGATCTGCAAACATGAAAGCCATACGCCCCTTGCCAGTAATCACTTCTTCCTGCTGGAAAGCAGGCAACTTGTTAGGAAACAAACAGAGGCAAGTATTATACTTCAAATGGGACATTCTGATTAGATGGTGTTTGTTACCTGACCACTTACCTCCTTCCTAGCATCATCTCGATTGGATTTTCTTTGCCTTTTCCTCTTACCATCATCTATATCTTGGTCTTGATCTTTACCTTTCTTCTCTTGCTCTTTATTTATTCTTTCTTGCTCTTTCTGAGAAAAAACGGGCATGAGAAAATAGTTCAAGAAGAATGAAGAAACTAAAGTGAAAGTAACTCACCTTCGCTTTATAAGCGACAATCTTTTCCTGAGACTTTTTTTGTTCTTTTTCCGAAAAACGCATCGAGTAATTTTCGACAACTTTGAAGTTATGACCGCTCTCGAAGCTGGTACGCTCAATCCTATTTTCCTCGTCAGTATAACCATAGAGGATAGGACCTTCGATAAGTACTGGCTTCATAAACCATATGTCGTCGCTAGAACGACGAAGCAACTTGTTCGTGTTTGATTTAGTGGGATCCACATCATAAGGACATGAGCCGCTCTAAGAACCTTGCCAAATCTCTCACCCCAAGGGGCATCCTCCTTGTTCAAACCAATCTCAACCTTGTAGTGCTTATAGAAGTTATCGGCAGTCCAAAATTCAGGAGGCTTCGAATCCTTTGGAAACTCTTTATGATAATTAGATCTACCCTCCGTGCGAGCTACCCACTCACTAATCAATCGAATGGAGTTACAGGTTAATTGCATCACCCCTCGGGAAGGGACAACGCGGGAGTAAACTTCATAGAACAAAGGATTCTTGGGATTATATAAGGGTATGGGAAGGTCGGCTCCTAACTATTCTTCGGTGACTATAATCCGCCTAACATTACAATCATACTTAATAAAAAGTTCAGGGGATAGGTTGACACCGCTCTCGAATCCATTATAAGGGAAAAGATTCACATTAAAACCAAGGAGTTTAGCCCTCTCATCCCAGGGAAGCTTGGGATCCACCATATTCATCATAGGAGCAACACAAGCTTCAGAAGCGTCGGCGGCATGTTCTTCAGAAACGATATTCTTTTTAGGAGCCTGAAATATAACAACATAGGGAATTAGTTCTATGAAAGATTGGACATAAAGAGGAGCAAGGGGATATATTAAACTTACCATGATTCAAAGAGAAAGATACACAAGAAAGTAAAGGGCATGGAAAATCAAGAGGGGTAGAGAATTCCACAGAGAAGAAAATTGAAATAAGGAATTAAAAGTCGCAAAGGAGGGATAAGATGGATTTAAATAGAGCAAGACTACGAACCGACATAGCAGGTAAAAAGGTAAAAGGGGGGGGGGGGGGGGGTGACGGTTTCGAAGCAATTTAAGGCTACGTGTGTCAGTAGTGGGAATAAAAAGCTGGACACATGTCGAGAAAATAGGAGTACCAGAAGTTTCCTTCTTCAAACATCTTCGATCTCCAACCAAGGAAAGAGGCAAACTGTAGGGGTATGAAACTATCAGGACACGTGTCGAGATCCTGAGACAGAAGGCGAACGATAAATGAAGAATCATGAAGCATGGAATAGAATTCCCGAGGAGATCTCGTACGACAATGAGTTGTCTCCCGCTAGTGGAAAACAACCTGGAAGACTTCGAAGAAGATAAGCACGGAATGACCTCGGTAAATGCTTCCGAAGTAAAAGGTATCGAGGTATCCACAATCTCGAAGACATCTTGGAAAGCCATCGACCTACTCGACAACTCCTGACACCCACGATTGTGTATTTCGTCTTATTAGTTGTCATCCACTCGTAGCTCGGTCTATAAAAGGCGAGCTCAAGCTTATTTGTGGGGGTTGGATTTTTTATTAAGTCTTGGGACATTTGAGAGAGTCTAGGTTAGTGTTGTTCTCCTCAAGTCTTTAAGCACATAATCCATGTAGAATTAGCCAGAGAACATTAATGAATACTTTGATTTTGCTTTATGATCGTATGTTTATATCCATTTCGAAATCATACATAACATGTCTCGATATCATGTTCTTCATTAGATTACACATAATACAGATGGTTAAATGGAATTTCTCGATGGTTGTTTGGTATAAAGTCTCTATGCAGATTTTCTACCAACACAGTTATTGTAATAATATGAATGTTATCAATGTTATGAACCATGGTATTGCTAATTTGGCCTTTAAATGAATCATGGATTTGTGATTGATGATTTGATAGTAATTGATTAAAACAATGCATTGAAATGTGATGATTATCATGTGTTGTATGAATGGATATGAGTAGTAGAATGGATGAAATACTTCGAAATAAAATAGAGGTGTCGAACAAATTGGATAGCAACCATGTTGCAAAAAGCCACATAACCGATAACCCAGTACACTCAGAAAGACCAAGAGGAGGGGGTATGCGGGGTTAAGAGTCCTTAAGAAAATAGTCTTTAGTAATGTAGTTGCTAGAGGAATTGTCCAACGTTGTGGGTTTGCTTCTATATTTGAAGTCGACTATCTGAATCTCTGTTATGCATGATTCATCAAAATGATAGACGAGAGGTGGTGGTATACAACCCAAACGTTTCATTTTCTAGACATTGAGTTAGAATTCACTCCATGGGATTTCACACACCTAATAAGAGTTAAATTTGGTGGAGAACGTATTATTTTAGTACCATGAATTAGAAATTGGTGGATAAACTATTTGCTGGAATGTGATTTTCTGCCATATTATGAAAAGGAGGGGATACCAAGGTACACCATCAACTTTTGAATTCGTGAACCTAGTTGATTAGGTTACTTGAACGATCTCACAAATCAATATTCAAGCAACTACCCGAGTACAGTTTTTTGTTCAAGAACCGAATCCTGACAAGAACAAGTTCTTGTAGATCTCGATAGAGATGGGTTCACTCAAGGGTTTGAATCAACAAACTTGCAATACTTTAATTATATAGATCAGAGACAATATAATACGGAAGGTAAAAGTAATGCAAGACACCATAAGTTTTGTTAACGAGGAAACCGCAACCAGCAGAAAACCGCGGGACCTAGTCCAGATTTGAGCACACATATTATTAAGCGAATACAGACGCTAGCCTGCTATCAGACTTCAGACTGGAATGTATCGAGATTGAATTAAGCCTCCAAGCAACTTAGCTACCGTTGTGCCCCTACATCTCTTGACTCCCGCGAAAGCCTATGCACTTGATTCCCCTAACTGACGTCCTTTACAGGCCTCGGAGTTGCTCCACAATCCTTCGTGAGACCAACGCTACCCTGTCTCTAACAGGACGCCTGGTTGTACTCGATTGTCTTTCAATAAAGAATACGATATGTGATTTATCTTTAGACTTCAAGTCAAGGTTAATAGAAATGGATTTACTGATTAGGGCTTATTGATGAACTTGATATTAAACCTAGTTCGTGAATTGCGTGATGGGGCTTCTAGGGGTTATAACACCAAGTGCAGCCGTAAAAAGCTTCTATCAAATCTTTGGTCTTTATTGATTAAATTGACCGCAACAAAACAATCGACCTAAGATACAGGATCATGAATATGAATTCCGACTTGTGCTTCACGATCATCAAGTGAAGTCTTTCAAATAGTCGTAGTCCAAGAAAAAGGACTTCGAGATGACGACCAACCTTTATACAAGGATACAAAGATGTGTAGAGGATTGGTTTGTGTCTTGCAGGAGGTCATCTATTTATATTGATCGTCAAGGGAGGCTTTTCTTTAAAGTTAAGAAACCTTGAGTAGGGCTCAAGCAAGTTCCCGAACTTAAAAAAGTCCATAGGCTTGCTTTGAGATCCAACTCAATCGTCTTCTAACCCGTTGGTGAAAACCTAAGGGCCATGAGAAGACTCGCCTTGATCAAATCGAAAGATGGCAATGGCTTAGCAAGTAAACCATGCTATAGGGTCCATGTAAATATACACGAACGTAAAAGACTATTGTGGACAAGAGCTCCATGGTCCTTAATAAGAACGAGTTCGGAAATCCGTTCATATAAGGTAAAAACTCTAAACAGATTTGGTCCAAATACCTACCTTTAAAATATTATAGATAATGTTAATTGTTGAACGAAAACCTATGCTTGTTTGCATATGATAGTTTTCGACATGGAAGTCTAATTTTTTAGTATTATGCCATATGTATTTTTTTAGGTAATGGTAGAGCTGTCAACGGACCGGGCTAGGGTCAACCCGTACGGGTTGACCCTGGACTTAAACGGGCTACAGTCAGCCCTAGACCTGGTACTATTCCTAAACAAGCCTAAAATGTCATAGCCCGTCTAGGGCTGGCCCGTCGGGTTGACGGGTTAGCCCGTTTATTTTGCACTTTTTATACAAGTCTAAAAAAGTAAAAATAAAAGCACAAACAGAGTTGCCATCCATTATCCATATACATATATTTATAGTTTTAAGAACTAAGTTAACCAAACAAAGTTCATTATTACAGAGTGGCCTAATAAAACACATGCAAATCTATCATTCAAGCTCCATCATTAGTGAAGTGGCCATTAAGAAGTAAGAACGAGAGGAAAAAAGAAAGATCAAAGAAAGAGCAAAGAAAAAATTGCAAAATTAAAATTCATACACAACTCGGACTTACCAATACATCAACGAGATTAGCCAGTCACAAACTTCACAGAAAGATTTCGGACAAGATTATCAAGCAGCTGAGCTTTCGCCTCTCTGGCTAAACCTAGATCTAGAAAAAGAAAAAAAATATCTTCTTTATGTTTTTGTTTGTGTGTCTTATACATAGGGTAACGGGTAACCATCTCTATTGGTAGAGAATAGGAGTCTAACAAGGGTAGGTGTCTCTAGAGATTCCCGATAACCCAGGTAACAAATTTTTCACGGGTAACGGGTTCGCGGTTAACCGGCGGGTTGGCCCTAGCCCGACTTGTTTATAAACAAGCTGAAAACTTCAACCCTAGCCCGACTTGTTTAGCTAACAAGCCGGGTTGGCCCGGATATAAACAAGCCGGTCTCGGACCAACCGTGGGTCGATGCTCAGATGGATAGGTCTAGGTAATGGGATGTGACATGGCTTTGAAGCGGTGCTCTAATATTTATTTCTATAATTTAATATATATGTTTTGCGATGGATAGGACTAAAAAATTCTCCTTTAAAGTATTATTGATATTTATATATATAATAACAGAGTTTTTTTAATTGCTCACATTCACCGGAGCTTCTGGTTGATTCTGACCCCACTAAAAAACTTATCAACTTATTTTAAAATCTCACATAAAATCTCAATATATGATAATATCTCTTAAAATCTCACGTAAAATCACAATATATGATAATATCTATATATCTCACATAAAATCTAATCTAATAATAAGGGAAAACGGGTAATAACATTTAAAAATGGGAAATAATAAATGAGAAACGAAATTACATCAACATATATTTTTCATCATGATTTCATCGCAAAATTAAAAATTGATCATCAAAATTAATAAATGTCCAAAGTCCAATTACACTCTTTATGATCACGCTAATGCTAATTACAATTTCAGACTACTAAGTTGGAATTAAAAAAAAATACTAATCAAATTGGGAGCAAGGAATATAATTTAAATCAAAATACCTGCAATTATAGATAATTATACTTTGATCAAAATGTTCATCTTCCTTCGCAATGCATAATCCTGTCAAATGGTCAAAATACAAAATCATTAGAAAAAGATCGTTAAAAAAATGATACAATACTATTTAGAAAGACTACTAATATTATTGTTCATTCAAGAAAAAACAAAAAAACAAAAAAGATAATGTAGAGAAGAAGAAATCCATAGCTATTTTCTACAATCAAAGATTTAGAATTAAAATTTTAAAACATGACATAATTTACTCTAACGGGTAATTTAGGATTTCAATTCAAAGATTTAGGTAACTTTAGGTAAATTTAGTAAATTATTTTGGTAACTTTAGGGAGTAATAAATATATTTGAGGCGTAATATAATAGAAATTCTTATAGAATCCAAAAATATTTATTTAAAGATTTTTATTACATATTAGCATATTAATTTTGTCATAAAATCTAAAATCTATTAACTTAACATAATAGATTAGACGAGACTAATATAACAAGTAAAATACAACTAACCAAAATAATAAATTATGTATGTATATTTTTAGATTTTCATTTATATTATCTTCAAAAATTGTCTTTTTAGAAGTTGTCGTAGCCTCAGTGTCTCTCTATATAAGGCGTCACCAAGCCCATTGTTATGTGTCGTTCTCAATTTTTTATATCATTTTTTTTTAATTTTAAGATTTGTTATCTAATGTGTATTTGTCTTTGTCTTGCAGGTATTCTATTAGTCCAATTTTCTTTCTTTTAATTGGTCTTCTTTTGATTCGTTTTTATTTTCCAATTGGTGTTCTTTTGCGTTGTTGTATGTAAGCAGCTTATTTTTTATTAGATTTTTCAGATTTTTACATTTTATTTTATTGTTTGTTGCGCAGAATATTCATCGGAATAAATTGTGCATCTTCTATTGTGTTTATCCGCCTAGGAGCAGGACGGTTGTGTAATTCTACCGCTTCTCTTAGTCTAACAAATGCAATTCCTTTTTGTCCTTCTCAATGAAAAATCAGTCGCAAAATCGGTTCGTATTTAGAGAGATGAAAAAACGAAGTACTCATCCAACTGACATCATCGTCACACTTAGGCAAGGAAAAACACACTGCACCAGCACCGTCTTTTTGGCATCATCAATTTATTTTATGATTGAGTAAATTTATTTTTCTGTTTTTTTTTTTCTTTTATCAATTTATTTAGTATTTCATTCAGCCTCACTATTTATTTATTTATATTTCAACAGAAAAAAAAAACTTAACAATTTTATAGACATCACCACAAACAATGGCATCATAACCATCAGCACTTCGGAAAAAAAAAACGTCACTATTTCTATTATCACTATTTTATTTTATTTTTAAATTTTTTTTAAATGTGTAAAAGATATTTTATATCTTTTGAACACAAATAATTTATTCCAATTTAATGTGGCAACCCCAAAATATTTAAATTATATAATTTTGAAATATTGATTGATACTATTTTATAAAAGAAAAAAAATATTGGCAGAAATTATAATTTTTATCTTTCCTTTTATATAAAAACGTGGGACTCAGCATTTGCAAATTCATTTATTCTTTTGCGATTAATTTATGGTTTTGTTTGTATTTGCAAGGTACATTTGTAGTTGGTTCGCATTAATGGTTTCAGCGATGGCAATAAGAGCTTAGGTAATAACAACATAGATATATATGGGAGCTTATAATTATTATTTGATTTGCAGATCATTTAAGGTATAATTATATCTCTGGATGGATAAATTGTCGATTTTTTTTTGTGATTCCATTTTTTAGGGATTTTGATAGGCACACCATGCCTCAGGGTGGTGATATTTTGTTAGGCCTCAAGGTGGTGATGCTTATTACATGAAAGGAGATTCATAGATTAATGTATAGTATATCTTTGGATGATCTTAAATTTTGTTTTTGTCTGTAATTCCCTATTCTAACGGGATGTCAGATTCAAGGTGGTGATGTTTGTTACCCGGAAGGACATCCTATTCTATAGCATACGAGTTTATCTTTTATATGCATAATAATAAAATCGAAGATATTCATGAGCTAATGGCTATAAAATACTTTGGGAGAGCACGACTGTATAATCACTGAGAATCCGTGATTTGTTTGCTGAAATTGTAAAAGTAAGTCTATTCCACCATATTCAATATGCGACAGTTGAACTCACTTTATAGTCATTTGTAAATTTTTTGGGACTGATAATTGTTGATCACAACTCAAATTAACGGGCAATACATCCTACACGTCTCATAACCGGCATACTATAAATTTGATTTGAGTTAAATAAAGTTTGCTGAATATGTTGACATTTAAGTCTTAAAATAAATGTACCAAGTTGTGCTCACCTATTTGTATCAAGTTTTGTTTATATGAAAATAAACTAAAGGATTTAACTTTGGAATTTGCCTTTGTATATAGGTGTAGAACCATGCTATTGTGCTTTAATAGAAGATAAGCCATAACATAATTTACAGGTTTCGAGGAAATGAGCTTTAATTGTATGATCTGATTTTTTATAATTGTCATTAAGCATTGCTATATTATGTTTTTATATATATTTAAATTATATAAAGAAATTATCCAGCAACAACGAGACGAAAAATTTGAAACAAAAATAAGAATTTTATGGTTGAAAAAATTGGCTTTGATATAACGGATTAAAAAGAATATAATATTAAGAATGTACGGATTCAAAACACATTTAATATATTGATAAATTATGTACATGTAATATATGTCAATATTGATAAATTATGTACATTTTAAGATGCAATTCACGGAGACTTGCAGATGTACGAGTACACAAACACTCAATTACTATATGAATGTATTCTTTGAATATAAATACTTCAATCAAATATAGGTCTACCAAATCAACAAATGGTATCGGATTAGACTATTTATTCACTACGTTTTTTTATGACAACTAATAATAATTCATAAACTGATACTTGCTGTGGGATTAATCACTAGATAAAAATAACCATAGTAGAGAAAGCAATTAGATTTTATTGAGTTTTTTTTTTTTTTTTCCGTTGAGTTTTTTACATTTATCACTACACATTAACTACTCCCTCCGTTTCTTTTATATAGGCGGAGAGACCAATTCTCTTAGATTAAGAAAACATTTTGGAAGTCATAATTTTCCATGTTTTTTCTTGTTTTACCCTTTGTCTTATTCCAAACACAATTACCTATGTGTTATTATTAAGGGTATAAGTTGTAAAAAGTGGTCTTGATAGTTGTACTCCGCCTATAATTTGAAATATAGAAAAGTCCTAATTCCGCCTATATAAAAGAAACGGAGGGAGTACTAAAAATCATTATATATTTTGGGACAACTAATACTTGAATTAATTTTAATTTCGTAAATATTGACATTTCAAACTTGAATTATTTTTAATTTTTTTGATAATGAGTTTTTCATGATATGAAGTTCAATATATTTACAAAGCAAAGAAAACAAACCCGTGCGTAGCACGGGTGATAAACTAGTTAATATTGATATTGATGATTTTTTTTTTTTTTTGAAAGAGTTGATATTGATGATTGACTAGTTTGTCACCCGTGCTATGCACGGGTTTGTCTTGTGTCTATACTCTATAGCTATTGGTCACAAAAAATTCAGAACATTTTCATTGAAAAGTTAACTCAAAATATGATTATGGTAGTATTAGTTTATATTCTAAATATATAAAAGAGAAAAAATAATATTGATAAGGATGATAGTAAAGATTTATGCCATTATAAAAACTTAGTATTCTCAAATAATTATGTTATCGTGTTTCTTGTAGCCTTGCCACTGTTAAACAGTTTCCTTTTTCCTCCACCGGAAGCGGAACATTAGCATCCTCAATTATATGCAAGTATGTATCTGTGAATCACATGAGTGGGCCCTTAGATGATAGAGGAAACCCAAAAATCACAAATATTCTGAGCGAGTGTAAGTTTGATAATAAACTAAAAAAAAATCAGGGCGACAAACAATTCCATCTCTTACTCTCTCTCCTCTCTAGAGCTCCTTCTCTAAACCCAAAAAACTCTCGCCACCATTAACCCTTACTGCTCAGATCTAGTCCATTTTGGGCTAGATCTGAGCAGATTTCTTCCATTTTGTTGTTAGTTAGTTGTTTAGATTAAGTTTGATTTAGTTTTTTGCTTCAATCTCCATTGTTTTTCGGAGATTTTCATGGTGTTTTTGTGGGTTTTTTGCTCTTTTTGTTTACGTATTCTCCTTTATGGAGATTCTTTATATGCTCTCATGGCATTTCTTTGTGATTTTAGTGGAGATTTTAAATGGAAGTTCAAGTATGATGATCAAGATTCAAGATTTTGGGCATATTACTCTCCTTTCATGAGAGCATCTCTTTCTATAGAAGAAAATACTCTATCAAAATGGTTTTTGGATTATAATCCAAAAACCATTCTTTCAATCTTTGGGTTTGTTTGGTACTCTTGTTGGTGTTTCGTTACTTCTCTTCACGGAATGCTCTTTGTTAGTACCTTTTTATTGTAATTTGATCTTTGTTCTTGATGTTCTTGAAATCTATGTAATCTCTATTTTATCATGAATGAAATTTTATGAGATTT